>CAVNYN010213066.1:0-28622 GCA_963692815.1 Nyctanthes arbor-tristis
CCATTTTGCTGCCATTTCCGACATAAATGGGGGGGTGAACCCCCCCCCATTTTGCTGCCAGAAATGGCAGTGAAATGGGGGGGATTCCCCCCCCCCCCAATTTTGCTGCCGAAATGGTAGCCATTTGGCTGCCATTTCCGGCAGAAATGGGGGGGTGAATCCCCCCCCCCATTTTGCTGCCAAAAATGGCAGCGAAATGGGGGGGATTCACCCCCCTTTTTGGCCGCCGGCAGTATGGAGACGTGGGGGGTGGGGTTTTTTATTATTTTTAAATATTTTTAAAAAAAGTTTAAAATGTTTATGGGGGGTATAATCGTCTTTTTCATAAAAATTTGACGGAATAGTGGCAATAGGGACGATTTGTGTGCATTTTTGAAAGGTTGGGGGCTGTGGTGTGTCTTAAAAAGGTTGGGGACGAAACCTGTTCTTAACCTAAAGGTTGGGGACGATTTGCGAAATTAACCCCCAAATTAAATAGACCTAATTAAATATAGGGTAATTAGCGCAAAACATCCTTACCTTTTCCTTTTTTTGCGTAAATCGTCTTTACCTTTCATTTTTTGGCAATTTCATCCTTACATTTGCATTTTTTGGTGCAAATCATCCCTGCGGTCAATTGGCCGTTACTATTTCCGTTTTTCGTCTTTTTTTGTAATATTATATATATACACACTTATATTTTATAAAAGCCTAAATTAATACATTAATTATTATTATTTATATTATCAAGAAATTAATGCATTCAAATATAAATACGCCAATAAAATGTTAGAAAAGATTAAAGAAGAGAAGTGTGTTTTATTTTATTATGTTGTTTTACAGAGTTCAGAATTGATTACTAAATAGACGTATAGTTAAAAAAGTATAACGAGCAAAATAATTAACAATATTGCCGCATAAATAAAACAAAATATAATTTGATTCTTTGATAATTTTCTTGAATATCATATAGATACACACACATATATTTTCTTTACTTCTTCTGATAGTTCCGTCTGTTGAAAAGTATATGTGTGTGTGTATGATATTCAAGAAAATTATCAGAGAATCAAATTATATTTTATTTTATTTATGCAGTAATATTGTTAATTATTTTGCTCGTTATACTTTTTTAACTATACGTCTATTTAGTAATCAATTATGAACCCTGTAAAACAACATAATAAAATAAAACACATTTCTCTTCTTTAATCTTTTCTAACATTTTATTGGCGTATTTATATTTGAATGCATTAATTTCTTGATAATATAAAAAATAATAATTAATGTATTAATTTAGGCTTTTATAAAATATAAGTGTATGTATATATATAATATTACAAAAAAGGACGAAAAATGGAAATAATAACGGCCAATTGACGGCAGGGATGATTTGCACCAAAAAATGAAAGGTAGGGACGATTTGCGCAAAAAAAGGGCAAGGTAGGGACGTTTTAACATAAATTTATATATAACATCAATTTGTCTTTAATTCATGATCGGTTATCCAATTTTCAAATAGACCTAATTAAATATAGGGAAAACATATTCTCACCACAAAGTTTTATTTGGGTTAATTATACCTAATGTCTCCAACGTTTCAAATAATTATTAATCACGTCTCTAACCTTTAATTTTCTTTTTTCTGTCAAAAATTGCAGCCATTTTTGACAGCACATGGGGGGCTGCCAGAAATGGCTGCCATTTCTGGAAGCCACCGCCACCCCCACCCCCACCCCCACCCCCACCCCCACTCAAAACCATTTCCGACTGCCTCCTGGTATTTGGGGGGTCCCATTTCCGACTGCCTCTTGTTATAATATTTTTTATGTTTTACCAAAAATGACCCAGCCCTTAACGGACGTTTTATATCAATAGGGACTAAAAAGGGGATTTCACTAAAAGTTGGGATGCACAAAAGGAAAATTAAAAGTTAGAGACGTGATCGATAATAACTTGAAAGATTGGGGACGTGAGGTGTAATTAACCATTTTTATTTACGCATCACATTATAAATGTATTACGGTTAAAAGACATTTTTAATTAGTACACTACTATCAATTTATGCATATACCCATAAAATTAATTATATATAATAATCAATTTATAGAATCTATATCTATATATATTATTATTTATTTATTATTTACTTAAAAGAAGGATAGTTTTCATTTCACTTTTCCATCTCAAAAACACTTGCTAAATCGAGATATCTCATCTTAGCCGTTGGTTTAATATACTAATCTTAGCCATTGATTTCTATTTTACTTTTTAATTTTATTTATCTTTTTAATTTATTGCTAATTTATAGATTCTCTTTTTCTCTTTAATTTCCCTTTTATCTTTCATTTCATTTTTTTTTTCATTTCCTTTTTTTATATTATCACTATATTTTTCAATTTTTAATTTCAATTACCAAATCAGATTTTATTTTATCTAAAAATATCTCTTTCTTTATCCACATTTTACTTCTTTCATTTAATAGAACTCATCTTATCTAAGAACTTTCTTAAATGTCTCTCACTCTACATTTAAATTTTCTACTCCTTATATTAAATAATTTTATTCTCGATTGATTTTCTTAATTTTTTATTTCAATTTATCTCACACCATCAGATAACTTCTGGATTTGTTCCAATATTCGCCAATGTTGAGAAAACAGTCATCGAATTGGAAAAACTAATAGTTCAAAGTCATCAGACCTATTTTAATTAAATAATTGAAAACAAAATTAATTTTTACCTAAAACAATGTCAAAATTTTATTCATTTTTTAAGAGCCATAAAAAATATAACTTTGGACATAGAAAGAGAATTCTACATTGGTTATTTAGTAAAAAAGATTGAGGATGTATACTTATATTAAACTACTTGGAGAATGGTTAACAATAGGGCCTTAACTTATAAGCTTTGAGTTTCCAAAAAATTCAAAATTTTAATGGATCATTATTTAAAGAAAGTTAATTGTGATACGGTGAACCGTATCTGTTTTTATCTGACACCATCGGATTGTTCTCCTGATTGATTACATTATTTGCAAATGTTCAAAAAATCGAATCCTGCATTGAATTGGAAAGGCTAACATTTCAAGGTCATCAGACTGATTTTAATTAAATAATTGAAATAAATTATTTTTTACCTAAAATAATGTGAAAAAAGAACATTTGCTTTTATAATTTTTTATCTTTATTGTTTAAAAAATGTTGAAATTTTGTTCGTTTTTTAAGAATAATTGAAAATATGACTTTGGCCATGGAAAAGAAATCTTATATTGGTTATTTAATAAAAAGAATTGAGGATGTATGCCTATATTAAGTTATTTGGAGAATAGTTATGCATAATAGGGTCTTAACTTATGGATCTTAAGCTTTCAAAAAAGCTCAAAATTTTAATAGATCATTATTGAAAAAAATTATTGTGAACCGTATCCTTCTTTATATATCTCACACCGTCGGATTGTTTTCTAGATTGATTCCGATATTGGTAAATGTTCAGAAAATCAGACTGATCATCAAACCAAAAAGGCTAAAGGTTCAAGGTCATCAGACCGATTTTAATTAAATAATTGAAATAAATTAATTTTTATATAAATTAATATGGAAAAATAACATCCGATTTTAAATTTTTTTAATCTTTACCGTTAAAAAAATGTTGAAAATATTATTCCTCTTTTTAAGAACAATTGAAAATATATCTTTAGGAATAGGAAAAAAATCCCACATTAGTTATTTATTGAAAAGAATTGAGGATGTACGCCTATATTAAACAACTTGAAAAAGGGTTATGCATAATAAGGCTTTAACTTATTGGTCTTGAGCTTTCAAAAAGTTTAAAATATTAATAGATCATTATTAAAAACAAGTTTATTGTGAACCGGTGAATCATATCCTTCTTTATCACATACCGTCAGATTATTTTCCGGATTGGTTCCAGTATTCACAAATTTTCTTAAATGTGTTCCTTAGATTTTTTTTTAAGACCATTTTCATCTTCATTAATGAAAGATATTGTATTATGGGTAGCATCTATATTGTTTTTCTTTACACATACGTAAATGATCAAATATTATAATTTAAGGACTATTAGAAATGTGACTTTGGACATACAAAGGGAATCCCACATTGTTTATTTAGTGAAAAGAATTGAGAATGTATGCTTATATTAAACTACTTAGAGAAGAGTTATGCATAATAGGGTCTTAGCTTATGGGTATTAAGCTTTCAAAAAATTTAAAATTTTAATAGATCATTATTGAAAAAAGTTTATTGTGAACCGGTAAACCATATTTGTCTTTATCTCACACTATCGGATTGCTTTTTGAATTTGTTCCAGTATTCACAATTTTTCTTCGATGTCTTCCCTTAAGTGTTTTTTTGTAGACTATTTTTTTATCTTCATTAATGAAAGATATCATATTACGAGTAGCAACTATATTTTTTTCTTTACACACACGTAAACGATCAAATATTACAGTTTAAGGGTCATTGGAAATGTGATTTTGGGAATAACATTGGTTATTTAGTGAAAAATTGAGAATCTATGCCTATATTAAGATACTTAGAGAAATGTTATGCATAATAGGGACTTGGCTTATGGGCCTTGAGTTTTCAAAAAGTTTAAAATTTTAATGGATCATTATTGAAAAAATTTATTGTGAATCGGTGAACTGTAACTATCTTTATCTTACACTGTCGGATTGTTTTTCAGATTGGTTTCAGTATTAGATAATTCCTATCATGACGGTTCATTTATTTAAACATTGATTAAATTATGTTAACATATTAAAATATTTCAAATGTAGAAATTGTATGTTATGAAAATTAGATGTCATTAATACATATTACAAAAGTTTAAAAAAACAAAAAAAATAAAAAAACAAACTGGACAATTAATCACATGTACGTTTTTTAGAAAAAGTTGGTATTCACTCATAGACAATTTTATATAAATATTTTGACAGTTAAAAATTGAAAAGGTTTGAAAATTATGATCTGTGTTAAAGATGGTCAAACAACAAATTTTACTATAAATGTTATAATACATGTATTTTCGTTCATTACTTATTCCAGCTAAGTTTATTAGATGTAACATATTTTTTCATGCGTTATACACTAGCAGCCTAATAAAACTCTAAAAATTTTTCTTCAACATTTTTCTTAGACTTTTTTGTGTAGACTATTTTTTATTTTCATTAATGAAAGATATCAGATTATGGGTAGCACCAATCTTTTTTTTCTTTACACATACATAAACAATCAAATATTATAGTTTAAATCTTTTTTATACAATCATGTTTAATCTTCTTGAATTACTTATATTATTCTGTATTATCATCTGTGCAACGCACGGGTGAAATAACTAGTCACATCATAAGACAACATAATTGATTTCTTTTATATTGCCCATAACTCAAAATATATACAAATTGGATATTAAATTGAAGTTCTCATCATGGACATTAATTCAAACTAATTTATAAGAGCAAACTACCAACGCAAGTTCATATGTAGACCTAAAAGGAAATCTCTCAAAATTAATTTAATAGAATCCAAAATCATTTATAACTTTCCAAATTAGATTTAATAATTAAATTTATTTGATTTGATTAATTTTTTAAAATTGAAATTGAATTTATTCCAAATTTTTTTTTTTTGCAATAGGAATATTATAACTTTTTAAATAACTCAATTTTTTACAAAAATTCAATCCTACAAAATTGAAATTAGATTTTAAGTCAACACTATTCATTTAGAGTAGTGCTATTTATCGATACTGGAGATAGTTGATATTTTTACATTGGATGATGAGGCGATAACCATAAATACATCGAGACATCCACTCATTCCTGATCCAATCCAATGAGAAAATGCCAATTAGACTGGTGACCAGTCTCCAATATAAATAAATTGCATTATTCATTCATTTATTATATTTTTTATTTAAAGTCAATTACATCTTCTTAAGTAATATTATAATTTTGTTAAAAAAAATTGATATTATAAATTTAAGTAACTACAATATACAACTACATATAACAAATGTGTCATTTATTTAAAATTACTTGTCTTTCCATAAAAAAATTTATTTACTTAGTGGTGTTGATCTTCAACTACCTTGCTTAAAACAATTTATAACATTTATCAATATATAAAGATAAAATAAAATTTGTAAATGAAAAGGCAAAAGAGCGTTTCATTGTTATTTTATTCATCTATAAATCTATTTATAGAAAGCAAGATATATTAAAATAAAAAGAAAAGATTTAAAATCATTTTTCATGAAACAACGCCTAAAAATTAGGTACTAAAATGGAATTGTAAAGAAAATATTTTTAAAATCTAAAGTTCTCGAGTCATATTGTAAATTAAAATTGTAGTAAAAGATCACTAAAAACATGGAATTGAAAAGAATAATTTTGAAAAAGAATTCAAATTAAAATAATTATGATTGTGGTGGAAAGGAAAAAAAAGATTAAATTTAATAATAGTTATTAATGTAATTTTAGTTATGAATATTTAAGTAAATAAAGAAAATAGTTTTTTTTTTTTAAGGAATATTGCTTTATATTAAATATCATGGCACTTAGCTGTGCTCAAGAACAAAGGACAACTATCTATAATATTATAATCAAACCCAGAAGATAATGACACAATGGCAATGATGTGGGAAATACTGTTCCCCATTGAAGAATCCAATCACAATCCTTTTATTCGCTACTATAAAAAATCAACTTATGCATCGGTTGTAATGAGGAATACGTGTCGGTTCTGGTGGCGATGCTATCGGCAGCTGCGCAAATTCTTAAAGTATACAAGTCGGTTGTTAACTAATGCCTAAAGATAACTATAGACGTCGGTTGTTTCACAAAAATTGATGCCTAAAGCCAATTTTTTTAAAAAATAATAAATAAATAAAATAGACAATAGGTATTGGTTGTTAAGTAGGAATCGATGCCTAAAGTTGACTTTAGGCATCGGCTCATACTTAACAATCGACACCTATGGTAATTTTTTTGGTCCTTTTCTAGATCCGCCAGCCAATATAACTAAATCTATTGGGATTCAAAATTCAAACTCAAAATTCAAATCTAAGATTCAAATCCAAGATTCAAAATTCAAATTTATGAGATAGTAGGACATTTTTTCATCAAACACAAACAAATTTCTGATTGTGCCATTAAAATCACAAACTCGTTTTCCATCCACAAAAAAAAAAATTACAAACTCGTAAAATCACAATCTTCAGCCCTTTTCACAAGTGATGACAGGCAATGACATATCCTTTGAGATTAAAGAAGCAAGCTAGAGGCTGAATTAGCAGTGCCAGATTAAGGAAATCTCTTTAGCTGCCTTTGCCAAAACAACTAGCCCAAGTGCCAAATAAAGCAAGCTGGAGTAGCTCTCCTCCTTCATCTCTTCCTCCACCACCGTCGCCGTCGCCGCCGCAACACTCATCTCCTCCTCCACCACCACCGCCGCCACAGCCCTCATCTCCTCCTTCACCAAAAAGGATTGAACAAACACGCCGGCTTCATTAATGGTTTGGAAGAGAAGGACAGACGCTTTGAGATCTTTATGTGAAATCCAAAGTTGCAAGCCAGCATTATGCCATCAGGGCCGGCGAGAAGTTACCATAATTTGTTGATTGGAGAGAGAGAGGCATCGTTGCTCCTGTGGAAAAGTCTCCTTGATATGGTCCACTTCAAAGATCTCAATTAAATGGGCATATAGATAATATATATAAAGCTTAGCAACCGACGCCTATGATAAAACGCATCGGTTCCTAACTAGGAACTGACGCGTATAATAACAAATAGACATCGGTTGCCTTATAGCAACCGACGCCTATGTCAACGCGTGCGCTATACATATCGGTTCCTCTTAGCAAATTAATTTCAAAAATGCTACCGCTGTTTAGGCGTCGTTTTTTGCAAGAACCGATGTGTAATGTCATTTTTTATTTCAAATCATAAAGTAGTGACTGGTTACTCTCTACCAAGTCCCAAACATTCGTCTTCATATTATCTCTCATCAGTTTAATATTCCATCAATTTGTATGTGACGAGTTGAATGGCAGTGTTCATTAAAAGTACCCAAAAAAATAATTTAATTAATTTGTAAGCAGTTTTTTCCCCTAAATTGCCATCCTTTTTTTCTTGTAATGGTATCAAAATTTCATCTTTTTCATCTTGTTATTGTCGTAAATCTACCTAAGTCACTATTACTAATTTTTTGCCCACTTTACTTTTATATTTTTGTTAAAAGTGAAATTGGCAAGATTTATATGGTATAACGACATCCTAGTTAGCTCTCAAATACTTGATCAAGGATTTAATTTCCTTCCCTTGCAAAAACCCTTGTAATATACATATATATAAGGAGAATAATTGTCAAAAAAAATTTTCAGCCCCCTTTTGCACTTTCTAAATCTGTCAAAATTTCTTATTTTTCTTTTTTTCCTCAGTTTTCTCGGTTTTTGGAAATACGGCCATAACTTTTTACATACGGTATCTGTCTTCGGATCACAATATATGCTTTTGGGTAGCTCAACGAGACTGAGCTAGTAGCTTTGCCACTGGTAATGCTGGATTTTGGACGTTTGAATTCATCCGCTATGTTTTTTATATTTTATTTTTGGTCGACATTTATGTTTTGCACTTGTTTGTTAGTCCATTTTTTTTGTAGATTCGATGGGCCGATCAGGACATCTTTTTAAATGCTTGGCTTCTTCTTTCTTTGAGTGATTTCACTAAATTTTCAATCCTAAAGTTTCAATTTTGATTGTTGATATTACATGTATGGATAAGAGAATCACAGCTAATATTGATCATGACAACAATAGAACTGTTAGAAAATGAATATGCATTTTCTTTAGACGTAATCGTTAAAGCAAAAACATACGAAAAGTTGAAAACTTAAACCCTATCCAAAAATATACTGCGACTATGTGTTTTTCAAATTATATTGGTGATTCTATTTTTGAGAAGAAGTTAATCATTTCAACAATTGGATTAAAATGTATTGAGATTTATCACATAATATTGAAAAAGATGAAATTATATAAGGTACAAATTTTAGCAATTAACATTTTGTTTGGTATATGTCGAAATTTTCTAAGGAGTCAAAAAATGAAGCCTGATCGCTCACGTACCTAATAATATTATTATTATTATACAATTAATGTTTATATTTAACTCAAAAATCCTAGACGCACACCTTTTGATAAAAAGAAGTGAAATTATATAAGGTGCAATTTTTGACAATTAATATTTTGTTTTGTACAATACCACCTAATATTATTATACAATTAATGTTTATGCTTTAACTCAAAGATTATAGACGAATACTTATTTTTTAACTCATTTAGAACACACTAATTAATTCTTTACATTGGCTGTGGTTTGAAATTGCACGATACCACAATACATGGATTGTTTTGGTTTGCAAAACATCCAAATTTAGACCCAAACCAAATTGCTTACCCCCCCCCCCCCAATTGTTTATTTAGAACAAAAGTTTAATGGATCGAAGAAGAACTGAATCGAAAAGGTCAGAAGTTGTAATTTAGTTGTTTGCGCCTGATGTTATGATTCTATTTTAATTAGCAATGTAATAATTTAGTATTTAGATATTGGTTATTTATTTAGTTTGAATTAGTAAAAGTAATTAGAGACAGTGTCCATGTATTTAGCTATTATTGTGTTAGTGGGTAAGTTAGTGGTTAGTGGGTAAGTTAGTGGGATAATGTTTATTTTATCTCTATTTAAAGATGTAAAGTTTATGAAAGCAGAGTGTGGAATTAATTATATTGCAAACTAGTGTTTGCATTTGGGAGTTTTGTTGGTTTCTTCCGAAAAACCAATATTTGGGAGGGTCGGGTTTTCTCGAAGTAATCCACAATATTTTATTTGTGTTCTTGTATTTTGAAACGAATAATTCGAGTTCGTATCATTTGGTATTAGAGCGGCATGGCCCAATCACTCGAGCAGCGAGTGGCACGTTTGGAGAGCATAGTTCAAGTTATTGCTGCTTCTCAAAAAGAAATGAATGATATGATGTGCAAAATGAAAATATGGACTAACATGATTGATGTCCAGCTGCATTCATTTGCTTTGGAGCAACAATATGAGGAAACTGATTATTCTTTTAAAGAAAAAAGTGTAGGTTTTCCCGTACCGACATCCTTTACATCTGAAGATCTAGATTACTCTTTTGAAGAAACAAGATTGTTGGAACTTATTTCCGACAATTCAAAAGAACTTCGGCACACGAGTGAAAAATTGCTGTTTTTTTCTAGTAGCAAGTGCGATGCAGTGCTAGGAGGTGATAACTCCAAAATCTTTCCAATTGATGAAAGAAGGAGCATTGTTTTCCTTGAAAAATTAGAAGTCGAGCTACTATTTTCGAATATCAAATTTCAGTCTTCTTGTATGGCAAAGTCGTCATTGATCGAGATAGCCCAACGTTTGGAGTATGGAACTAGAACAACCGACAACCTCTAAAAAATAATTCACATCTTCTCATATTTGGTCCTAAATTCGAAGTGTAGGAGAAGGAAATTTATTCATACCCTTGAGGACAAGGGTAGTTTCAAGAGAGAATGAATGTTATGATTCTATTTTAATTAGCAATGTAATAATTTAGTATTTAGATATTAGTTATTTATTTAGTTTGAATTAGTAAAAGTAGCTAGAGACAGTGTCCATGTATTTAGCTATTGTTGTGTTAGTGGGTAAGTTAGTGGTAGTGGGTAAGTTAGTGGGATAATATTTATTTTATCTCTATTTAAAGATGTAAAACTGATGAAAGTAAAGTGTAGAATTAATTATATTATAAACTGGTGTTTGTATTTGGGAGTTTTGTTGGTTTCTTCTGAAAAATCAATATTTGAGAGGGTCGGGTTTCCTCAAAGTAATCCACAATATTTTATTATTCTATTTGTATTCTTATATTTCAATACGAATTATTCGAGTTCGTAGAATCATTCTTGGAAAAGGGGAGAGTACTGTTTTACTTGACACCTCCAAATTTGAGAGAATCTGGGGGCCCTGTTGACTCTCACCAATCAGGGAGGTCAAATAATAAAGTACTCTCTAAGGGGAGAGTACCTCTCTCCTTATAATTTTTGGAGTTGGTATCACCTGGTTTTTGATCTGGGCTAATAATAACATTCTGAAATCGAAATGATGAGGTGAAAAGAAGTCAACACTCTATCGTCATGCACAACAGGTTTCAGCCCTCTAGCCTTTTAGACCTCTGAATTGTGAAATCCATTTTTTCTATTTTCCACTCATTCTCTCTTATGTTTCCATAAAAAAAAAAAAAAAAAAAAAAAGGTTAAAAAATTGTGAATCCTAACGCCCGCTAAGAACATTTATGAGCTACTTAAGACTTTTAGCCGCATGTATTCAATTAATCAAAATTTGGTTAGAGATCTTAATTGCATTGATGGATTTCAAAATTATGCTCTTTACGAGGTCTTTGATGGAGATTTACATCAATAGATCTCTAGATTTATACAACAAATATAAGAGTGCACTAAAGATTTTATTTTACATACATGCATACATATTATTATGCATGCGTACATATGTGTCAAGCATTCAAGTTATAAGCATCTCACACTTGGATGTGTGCCACGTATTGTGCGCATGTATAATAACATGTATGCGTAGACAAAATAAAATTTTTCAAGAGTGTACACTCAAAAGTCAAAAACTTTAAGCTTTTATTTCAAATTTAATAATGAGAATTTAGTAGTTTAAATAGTAAAATGTTGCTACACATGTTCCATGACTTTAACGACCCAACTGAAAATACTTAACTGGGGAAGAAAAACATGAAGTAAACACGGCTTAGCTTACTTTCAAAATTTAAAAAAAAAAAAAAAAGCTTAGCCAGCTGTACTTTTCGAATCGTCTACATGCTCGACTATAGTAAGTATCATTAATTTTGTATACATCAATTACTAAAGTACTTAAATTATGTGCTAGAATCACCGTTAAAATCATAAAACTCATAAAGGATCGATTTTTGGAGAATGCGACTCACTTAAGAATTTACAAAGCTGTACACGGCCCCTAAAGTAGCTCCTGTGACGTCTTTGAAAGAAAGGACACGTTCCACTGACGGTATTTTGGTGATGGAGGGGAAGAAAAAAGTGTGCTTTTGACATTTTATTAGAAGACATAAATTCTTTCACAAAAATAGCAGAACAAGTTAATTGTGTTTGCTTTTGACTTGTGGCACCGGCTGTGCAAAAATGGCTCGAAAGTTCAAAAGACGGCCCTTCCAAGAAAAAGGAAAAACACGTCCATGACTTTTTCCCGTCTTCTTCCACTTGGCTTTTTCCCATATATATAAATAGAACAAATGTCATTTGGGGGATCTCTTATACCATGTTAATTATTAATAGAAATACTTTGCTTTCGACTTTTAAGTACAAAACTAGTTATATGAAAATTTTTTGGACTCTATGTTTGTGTGCATCATATAAAAATGTTCAACTACTACACACCTAATGTAATAATATGAAAGTATCAGCACACACTTCTTCAAATTACATTAGCACTTAATATGTTCCGTAATGGCACCAGGGCCGTTCCTGACATTACAAAGGCCCTAAACGAATTTGTGTTAGAGACACTCCAACAATACATAATGCTGAATTTTGGGTCATATTAAATTTTTATTTCGTTCCTTTTTTTTTTTTAAAGAAATTTAAATGGGCATTTAAGTTCATCTTTCAGAGACCCTAGGCGGTTTGTCTAGAAGGCATAGTCTCATGCACGCTACTGAATGACACTACATGTTGCTTGAACATTTTTTATACATCATTATGAGGAAAAAAGAATTACTTATACGTAAGATTTTGTATAAAACCTATATGTTTTTTTTAATGGTGGCAGATGAAGTAGGAAAATGTGTGAACGAGCGCCCCTTTTTTATAGCAAATTATTTTTATTTCAAAATAGAAATAAAATACATTTCAGTTTGATGTACTAATTAAACTAATAATTTGGTTAAGAGTAAGAAGTAAAAGTGTAGTACATAAAATTTGTGTAACAATTTATCATAGCATGAAAGATCACCAAAATTTAATTTCTCATCTCTGAACAAAAAGTTTTCCCACACGATACACTTAAAAAACTATGTTTCTCGAAAAATTAATTACCATTGTCAATCAAATGAACCACATATGTATGTGTCAAAAATCAAAATCTGTTAATACTTTGTGTATAAATAAAATTATTCTAAGTCGATTGGATCTAGTACGGTACAATGTTATTTTCCCTTTTTCCTTGGAAAAACTTGAACTAATTTTTCAATTTTTACAATTCCCAATCGACTTGGAATTATCGAATGTAAGAATTACAGAGTGTTTCGCAACTACTTGAGATTATAATCTGGATTATAATTAGTGACGTGACATTATTTTATTGGTTGTTTTTGTAAAAAGTAAACAATTGCGACTTGACTTTTACTTTTTGACTTTTTGGAAAAAGTGAAACTAATGAAACAATGTCGTGTGCCAGATTATAATCTCGTCTAGTTACCAAACACATTGTTAGTTACTCTATTATGTTCAAAACACAAAATATTGAGGCTTACTCAATCAGAGTGTAATAACCCGCTCCACTCTCGCATGATATTTTCCACTTTAGACTTAGCTTGCATGATTTTGTTCTTTGGTTTACACCCAAAACATCTCATCAGTTAAAGGAGGTTCGTCAACTTATTAAGAGATTTTTTTTTTCTTTAATCAAGCGATGTGTGATTGAGGCTAGGTTATTACAATCACCCCACCTAAAAGGGTCCAACATTCTCATTTGTCACACTTTTGGTTGGGTACTAGCTCTGATACCATTGGACTTAGCCTGCATGATTTTTTCCTTTGGTTTACATCCAAAAGGTCTCATAAGTTGAAATAGGCCCCTTAAGCGATATATAATTGAAGCTATCACAATCACTCCTCTTAAAAGGGTTTAAGATTCTTGTTTGGCTTAAGATTCTTGTTTGCCACACTTTCACGCTTTTGGTTGGATTCTAGCTCTGATACCATTAATTTGTAATGACTCAAATTTTTTTAATGATATTGTTCGCTTTAAGCCTGTCACACACCGCTTTGCTCTTGGACTTGCTCCCCAAAAGACCTCATGGCAATTGCAATGGGCCTCTTATCTTGGAAATCGATATTATTTTCTCTACTCAAGTCATGTGAGATTTAAGCTATCACAACTATCCCACCTAAAGAGGACTAACGTTTTCGTTGGCCACACTTCTAGTTATGTTCTTTTATAATACCATTTGTACCAACCTGCACCATTTTAGGATGATATTATCCACTTCGTGCTTAACCCACACGGTTTATTCTTGGATTCACCCAAAATGCCTCATATCAATCGAAACAGATCGGTTAACTTATAAACTTATCTTATTTTGTCTACCCAAATAATATGGGGTTGAGACAATAACACATAGATTATTGAAAGACAATGACTTAGAATGTAATAAATATGAAAATAATCAAGGACCAACGTCTTATTTTATAAAGAACGAACCTCATAATGTGACCAAATAAAGAAAACCAACAAGGCTTAGGTGTGGTTATACATTACCTCCGTTCCATAAAAAGAGTCAAGTATTTCTTTTTTATCCTTTTCAAAATATAAACCTTTTTTTTGTAAAAAAAATGTAGTCAAAATATTAGTTTTATTATATACCATTAATTGTTATCAATAAAATAGAATCATTTAAGTGAAATAATTGATTAATGAAATATGGTATAATAGGAAAATAATCTTAAATCTACTTTTCCTATATGTACTATTGAATGAACTTCTCTTAATTCAGGTGTAATTAGAAAAAAGGGTTATCTTTGTGGATGAGATGAAAGCAATAAATAAATAAATATATATATATATATCAAAAATATTATCTAAATTTTAATATATGATTATTATTATTATTTTTTGGGACGACCTATATAATCTAAAATTTTAATATATAAAAAATATGTACCAGAGAGTCGGCACAAATTTTGATCTAACACTATACATCGGGCACGCTATGGCGCCATATAGCTCATGTGGTGTGTATGTGGTGTGCCTCAATGCATGCCACATATCCCATATGGTGTCATAACATACTCGATATATGGTGCCGGAATGGAACTCGTCGGCACAAAAACCCCGAAGGAAAAGAAGATGCACGTATACATGACACGCAAATTGGTGTGAAAGGCTTCGAGGCTGACGTCTTTTAGCCAAAATTGCACCGTATATATGCGCCAGAAATTCAATGCTATTTTTTGCGTCAAAAAAAAAAAAGGGAAATTCAATGCTATTTTGTGCATAAAAGAAAGTCATATTCAGTGTAAAAACATTCCAAAAATCAGCCTCCGATCCCCTCCAAATTTCTCACCAAAACCTGCCGCAGCAACTCCCAAGTCAAAATTCCCTTCTCACAACTTCTTTATATATATTCCCACTCCTTCATTTCCAGGCCTACAAATAATAATCCCATAATTGATAATTCTGAGACAAAAAAATATAAACAGAGGGAAAGAAAAGGGAAGCTGCATTGTAATCATGGCATTTAAAGGGAGGTTTCTTCAAGTTTTTGCAGTAACACTCTTGCTGCTAACAATAATGGGTACCCAGATGATGAGTCCTGTCCACTGCGGAGCTCTTTTGCCTGGGCCGGAAACTGGGTTTCCGGTTTCGAACGCCGGTGAGGAAGCAGAGGGAGTTTCAGGCTCGTTGGCCGTGCCGTCGGAGAGTTCGAGTAGTGGTGGCGGAAGTCGGAGTTCCGAAAGAGGCTTGGCTTTCATTTTGGCTTCTGGACCAAGCAGGAAAGGCCCTGGACATTGAAATGTCATAACTCATACATATTATTCTTCAGTTTTGGAAAAAAAAAATATATGTTCTTGTCGTAACACGGGTTGGATTACTTGGTCTTGTAAAAGAAAAGTGATGATTGAAGATATATTGAGTTAATGTCTTGGTTGTTTAATTAGTTTCTAATTTAGAGCGATTGAAATATAGTTCTATATGAAATGATCATTTGTCTATGTTTAGAATGAGCACATCTCAATGTGCTCACAAGCGATAACTACTCGAAAGATAGATGTTTGTGAATTTTAAAAGCTCAAACTTTTTCAAAACTAGTTAGTTTTTTAATTTGTACATTGTGTTGTCTAATTCTGTACTATCTTCGACTAGAAAGCCATTATTCGACGTCCTATTTTTCAGCCATCTACCGTGATTCCTAAGATCTGCGTCCACGAACATATCTTCAATTAGACGAATTAAAATTAAACTTTTGAGAAAATACCACTTGCATCAAGTGCAGTGTTCTAAAAAGCTTGCTCAGGCGACGCCTATGCTTGAAGTTTGGGCTCTACGCTTTGTCACGCTTTGCGTTTTATTACGCATTGATTGCACTTTTATAGCATATTAGTGCGCTTAGGCACGCATAAACTCAGTGCTTTGCCTTAACACTTTTTCACGCTTTACGCTTTCTAGAACACTGATCAAGTGAAATGATATTTTTCTTTTTGTGAAGTAGGATTCAAGCACTAGACGGTGATGTTGTATAATATCAACTGTTAATGTGGGCACATCATTATCCAAACAAATCACACCAAATGACTCATATTATGACACATTATATGTCTATTTGATACTATAATAAAACCAAATATTTGGTATTTGATCAAAATCATCCTTAGTGTGCCTTGTGAAGAGATTGTAAGCATATCAAATAATTAAATTTGGTGGTGTCCTAAAAGGAAGGAGTTCAATTTAAGCAAAGCATGTGATTGGAGCATAAATTATTGAAAACAAACATTTTGGGTCTCATAATATACCCAGATTTGAAAAAATATTCTCATGCAGGCTTTCAAGTCAATTGGTAGATCACGATATAGAATTAATGTACCTATAAAAGTTGACCTTCTTGGTATCCTTGTACACGAGCATATTAAAAAATTTATATACTTTTCGTACTTGATTGCATAATTCACCTAATCAATTCTAATTTTGATATCTTTAGAAAATTATTTATTCATCAAACATCCCACTAGTGTTCAATTTTATTACTTTGGAAAACATCCCACAAATTAATTTTGGCTTTAGGTTTTTAAATTTTTGTTCATTTTTTGCATCTTACACATACTATTTTTGAGGAAATTCTCTAAGGAGATTGATGAAGCTCTAAAAATAAAGCTTGATCACTCACATGACACAAATCTAATATGACCCTACATTAGATTTGTGTCACGTGAGCGATCAGACTCTATCTATCTCCGTAGAAGGATTGCTAGTTTTAGCCCATGCTATGTACAAGTTTGTTTGTATTTAAACTTTTAATATTGTTGATCTTAATTGAGTCAAGATAATAATAATTGTTTTTAACAATGCTATCGAGAGAAATAAATTTAAAATATTAATCTTCATAATTTCCCTAATTAGAATGTATCATCATGCAAGTTTTATTATTCAACTGCGATCATTAAATCTTTTATGATTTTAAATGGTTAGTTGGCGCTATATAGTCATGTTCTTTTACCTTATTTTGCTATCTAACCTCAACCTTTGAAATATGATGACTCTAACCCTAAATCTCGTTTTTTTTTACGCAATATAATCTTTTTAACTTAAAAAGACTATAACACCTTTAAATTCTAATTTAACTATAAATTAGTAAATAAAATAGATAAAAAAATAAAAAAAAAAACATAATTTGGCTGTATTAAAAAATTTAATCTGAGAAATTAGGGACAGGGGGTGACATAATTGATATGTGAGTCGGGCAACGCAAGTCAACTTTTTAATGTGTCTATCAATTTATTTGTTATATTTTTTTGTTGTTTAAATTTTTTCCTCATTTATTTTACATTTTTATTAGTTTTAATTAAACATATGGTTACAGGCGGATCAGTGTGGGGAACCTTGGTCTATCTCACTTCCCAGGTTTATAGATCGGAAAATACTGCTCCATCAGCACGGATCCCTTTGCGTTCTAGGCGAATCAAGTATTTTAACTATTACTACAACGAACTCAGTAATATTTCAATAAGAAATTTAAGATTCGTAAATATAACTTATTTATTTTATTTATTGCATATTAATTTTAATTTAATTAAAATTTAAAGGTATTGTTGTCTTTTTAAGCTGAAAATTGTTATATGATGCTAAAAAAGTGAGATTTGAAATTAAAATTGCTAAATTTGATAAGATGAGATTAGATTACAATAAAATGAAAAGTTGGGGTTAGATTGCGCCAATTAACCGATTTTAAACGGCAATAAGTATACACATCTTAGGATTCCCAACTCCCGAAGGTATTTACAATTATGAGATTGAAGCATTAAAAATTTCAAATAACGCGAATTGTTTTATGAAACATTTGGTTCTTGATTTTAAGTTTCGAGAATCGTAATACTTAAACTCACGTAGTTTCTATTACTTGCGATCCGTATCCCCTCCATTTTTGTTATGAAATTATTATTATTACGGGGTCGTAACTGATACCAAAAAAATAAGTAAATACAAAGATGATCTCTTCAGAGATATAATAAAGCCCAATACTAATGTGACACCACTATTGTATGTCCTTCAAAAAAATAAATAAATACAAAGATAATCTCTTAAGAGATATAAAGCCCACCACTAATGTGACACCGCTATTAAATATCCTTTCGCATTGAGTAGTCCATCAAACCTGTTTGGATTATCTTTATTACCATCTGGTGACATACTATACACGCCATATAACTGTATGTCACCATATGATACTATATACATACAGTGCTAAATCAGGACTAACCTCATCAAAAGAACTACATATAATTGTATGTCACTGTATGATACTATATACATACAGTGCTAAATTGGGACTAACCTCATCAAAAGAACGACATAGTTTTCGATTCTATCTTCTCCAAGATTTCACATACAAAACATTCAATTTCCCTACTTACAGTGACCTCGCTTTAAATCGCTACTCCAGTCTCAAAGCTCACACTAAGACAGCATAGACGGAGACAGATCATGAAGATGGGAAAATAAAGGACTCGGGAAATATAAAACCATGGCGAAAGATTCAGAAAGCCATGGAGAACATAACTCAACTCAGAACTCAATTCAAAAATGGAAACGCCAATCAAATTATATGCAATTCCAGATGAAATCTGTGTACTTAGCTCTTCGCAAGTAGGGTCAAAATATTTCAGATTTATAGCTGAACTCTTGCAGATGAGAAACCTATTTCAATGAAATTACTGAACCAAACAGCTTCATGTCAATACTATCTATAGTTTCATGCCAGCTCAAAGAGGAAAAGAATGAAGACAACAAGAAAAGGAAAAAGTCAATTCCAAAGGACATTCTAATAGGTAAAGGGTTCAGCAAAAAAAATGATACAATCAACAGTGGAAGCTGTGTGTGAAGAAGGTAGTGAGAAGTAAATAACTGAACAAATATGAGCTGAAAACTTTTCTCATCAAGAACGTATAAGAAAAAACAAATTTCAACCGTGTCATCTAAGAATAAAAACAATAGAATAATAAAAGCAAATACTTACAATTATCAAGTGTGTTCCTAGCCAGACATTCTCTGAAAAACATCATTTCGAGGAAGGCAGATTTACCACAAAAAAGTGATTGGACATTACTGCTAGAGTTCTTATTACAGATACTACTATAGAAAGAGTCAACATTACAGCAAACCTTCCCAGCCAAGCCTACCTTGGTCTCTGATACTTAACAGAGAATCAGTCTTAACGAACCATACAAATAAAGAAATAAAAAAATTATATATATATATATATATATATATCTGGATTTGAGCCTTAGAATGAGAAGAGTCTTTCATAGACTAAAAGGTATATAAGTTTGCCCTCCTGTAACTAGTGGACCAGAGACAAAAGTTGGCCATAGCGTCTGCAAGTCATATATGGAAGGGCTCTAATCAAAGGGGTCAAGAGTACTTTCTAATACATAGTCAAAAGTAAATGGATGAATGATAATATTTGACTTTACTTTGCAGCACAAATTAATTTTTACAACATGTTGTCACTGACGCATATTCATAAAAGGGTTCCCACATCCAAAAGCCTGAAACTGCAAAAAAGAATAACAAAACATAACATAACAGAGTTTGACAATCTAACCATTGCTGCAACATCATACTTGTTACCAACATGACTTGTAGCCTGTAGCCCAAACTCTCATGTTATTGTCTTACAGGAAATGAAAGAAGGTAGTACAGATAAAGATTGAAGGCTTATTTTATGCCTTTTCATAATATGGAAGATTTTTTTACAGAAAATCAGTTTGCACACACCATGCATTCTAACGTAGCTCTGAACAAGACCCAGCACCTGACTGATATGGAGGGTCACTATTCCAGGCTTTCATTAACTACTATCTTGAATTCTTGTAGTCAAATAGTTTTATGTTTTTTCTATGACAAGTTTGTTAGTTCCCCATGTCTGGGATGCCTTACTATCACATGTCAGATAAACCTCCATTTTCTCCAACAAGCCTCCACCATAGTAGAGTGGAATTGATTCGATAACCAGAAAGTACAAACTGTAGATATCAAGGCAAAACCACCTGGTGGGTAGTTTGCCATGGAGAAAATATCCAGAGTCTTCCACATGATAGCAAGAAGCTAGCAATTCAGTAAGTAGTGGAAAGTTCACAAATTAGAACAAGATATATATTAAAAACTTTCAGGAAAAATATCATACAAGTTGTATAATTAAAAAAATAAACACAGAACCCTTTTTTTTAAAGGACAAAGAAAAAGAACAAAAGAAAAAAGACAAATTTGATCTGAACTTTATAACCAAAAAGGCTTTGCTAATGATCTTCCTTTCATATTCCAATGCATTGGTTCTTGTATTAAAAAGATAGATTCAAAATGATTTTACATTCAAAATAGCGTATAGCAACACGAAAAAGTAGCACAAAACTTGGTATGAGGTGAGTGAAAAACGTTTTACCATACACAATGCACATACCTTGCTAGTTCTGAAGTTCTAGTCCAAACCAATCCACTGACCGGAAATTAGATCCTTGACATTATAACTGGATTGTATCTCATCAATTAGAAAAACCAAACACGTCTGCTATAATGTCCCGTTTAATCGACAGATGCTACCACAATGTAGCTTCATCTCTGGGCAACAAACCCACGACTGCGCCAAAAATGTACTAAGGCCCAAAACATATAACAATTAACTACATTAGATAAAACTAAAACAGCAAACATGACATAGCCTATACATCAATGCTGAGCTAGAAATTAATTGGCACCTCAAGAACCACGAAATAAATAAATAGAATATAAGAACAGAGTAAAGTATGTAAATAATGATACCGCAAACACTAGAAAGACAATATGCAGCTAGTGTGTATTAGCAACATTCACACAGTGAGATGCCCACTTGATTGTATTTTCAGTATAGAAAAATATAGCACATTGTATTTAAGTATTTTCAGCTATTGCTACCTTTATCTTGTTATTGGGAGCTACTCCTTGTGAAATTGATCTAGTGTCATATATATGGCACACTATGGCACCACATGGTTAACTTGTGCCCTCTCTTACGCTAATCCTAGAATTCTTGGATCCGAAATGATTTAACAGACTCATATAGCACATTTTCAAAATAAACGTCACCAAATTCCCAATAACCGGCAATGATATTTTCTAGATGTAGCACGAATTCTTGAAAACATTGTGCAAGATATTCAGATCAACCAATACTTTGCAGAATGGCACAAGCAATCTAATAAGAACTAATGATACTGATATATATTACCATCTGAAATTCATAACAGTGAAACGTAGATCTCACCATAACAGATAAAGAACACAACAATTTCTCACATTAAACTGCAAAAGAACCTTATCCAAGGGTCAGTCACTCATCATCAACAACAGACTCAGTTTTCTCGCTCTGAGGAGGAGCAGAGGATCCCACATCATCCTCCTTCTGCTCCTCCGTCTTGCTCTCCACTTCCGGCTCCTTAGCTAACTTGCTATCTGTCTCTAGTTCACCAGATCTGGCTTTTACAGTCTCCAGCATTCTTTTGCTGATTTCTTTAGAATAAACTTGAAGAATTTCGATCCCGTCATCATCAGTTGTCGCAGCAGCCCCAGCGGCCAAGTAAGCTTCCTCCTCAATCTGGGTGGCGACGTCCACTGCCTCTTCGCGAGAGATGGTGCCGTAACGCTTGGATAAAATTGAAGGGGAAGAAAGGGTCTCGATCAGTCTGCTCCTGACAGCATCACGAGTTCGCTCAGTCGGTGGCCAAATACTGAAGACATGGGAAGGCTTCGGCGGGGCGGTGGTAGTGGATCCGGATTGTTGGACCTGTTCAGTTTCCGCCATTGGAGTGACTGATTATGGTATTTTTCTCCTCTGCAATGGGCTCTTCAAATTTTTCGGACACTTCTAGGGTAAATTGAATTGGGGAAACTGGGCAAATGACCAAACCCCACAACGATTTTTTTGGAAAATAACCATTGACCAAAGAAAAAAGAATAAAAATATTTCAAAAACCATTTAAATTCCAAATTACCATCCTATCCTTTTGTCGTAAACGATTTCTCCCCCAAATCTTACCATCCCTAACTTCGTCTTCTTCAAACATCTTCAACAAGCTTCAACGTTAATTCAACATTCAAATCCCCCAACAATCTGCAACAGCTCTCTAACACACCCATATCGATTCCAGCATTCAAGGCATTGAAAGGCATATCTAGTCCCGAAAAGGTAAATTTTTTCTGATTTTTTTTTGTTTATTATTGACTAATCGGCAATGGGTTTTATATGATATTACTTGTATTTAAGTTTATATTTTCATGGGCTTCATGCTTGAAGTTATTCTGAATATTCAATGCAGAATGAAACAGCAATTCGTAGAGAAGTACTGTTAACCTTTAGTTCTAGTTTTGTTGCCATGTTCAACATATTATAAAGAATGATTTTTTTAATATAATATTATGAATTTTGTATGTTTAGGCAAATTGCATAGATTCCACAGTTGCTGCAAAAGCTGTATTTGCACAGGAAGTGCTGTTTCTTGGACCATCATTTGGCAACTTTTCTCGATCATTTGCTAAAATCAGGGTTAGCCTTTTCTCTTTTTTGCTCAAATTTGACAATTTACACTCCCGGATAGAGTCATGTAAAGTGTTTTTTCTAGTAACATCTTGGTGAATTGAGATTGAGTTTGACGTGAAATATACTGGATTATAGGATCTTTAGTACATTTGTTATAAATGGAGGGGAGTCTAATCAGATTATGAAATGTTTTAAAGAAAAATGTTCAGGGTGTTTTTTATTATTAAAAAGAAAGTTAAAATAGCAATTATTTATATTGTGGGTTTGAATAACAATAAAGAAAATTAAAGGCTTAGAACAGTTTTTTGTAATTTATGTCCAAGTGATGAGAACCAACTAGTAGAGCTTATGAGAAGAAAATTGAATGAAATAAAATTTATGAGAAGAAAATTGAATGAAATAAAATTTAGGTTGTTTCATTGGACATTGGAAAAAGTGGGCTTTGAAGGAGGGTATTAATATAGGAATAATGCGGGGCATAAGAATAGTGGTGAAACGAAAAGAAACAGATTGGATTTGTTTGAGTTTGATGAGTGTGTTAAGAGGTAGTCACTATATCCAAGTTTAAGATGGTTGAGCACAATGGTGGTTGTTTGAAGGAAATTAAAGGTTAGTCATTAAGCCAAAATTTGATGGATGGATGGTAGACAAGCAAAATCATGGTTAAAATTCATACTTGTTGCTAGGAAAATTCTTGCTTTTTTCTCATGGTTCAAAAATCATACATTTTGCTCCCTTTCTTTCTTTCCTTTTTTTTTTTTTTTTTCCTAGCGGGTGGGCAAAGGTGTAGTGACTGGAAAATTTTAAAAATTTTAAACTTTACATTTTCGAATTTTTAGTCACGTCACTACCAAAATTTATCGAATTTAATTCTTAAACTTAATTTAATTTATTCATAATAAATATTTATCTTAATTAAGAAATTTCAATTTATTTAATTAATTACCATTTAATTAACCATTTAAGTAAGTTAAGCATAATTCACATTTTTACAAAATTTTCTTTTATTCAATTTACAATTTCTTCAACCTCCCATCAATTTCCCAGTTTGATGGGAGGTTGAAGAAAATTTAGGCCTTTTCAACATGTTGGATAGAGAAAAAGAAAAACCCTAGCTTGAGAAATCGATCTGAGCATGTAATGCAAGTTGTTCCATGGAGAATTTGTATGAGTCTTTTAGTTGAAAATTGAATATGTGTTGGGATTGGTGAGAAACTTGGAAAATATGTGAATAAATTCGGACAAGTGTGGTGATAGAGATTTAAACTAGGAAATGGAAATTGGAGCAGAGAATAAGAAGAGAGTACAAACCGGGAAAATGATCAAAACAGAGGTGAAAATGGCTTTTGGAAGCAGTGAAAAAGCAAAGATCAGGATATCAAAAGTGAGCGATACAGTTGGAAGACCCCGGGGCCAAAAAAAAAAAAAACAAAGATGACGTCACTTTGTTGACGAAGTTGACCAATCCAATTTGGATTTTGACTATTGTCGCTTATATATTAGTTAGGATGAGGATAGGAAATG
This sequence comes from Nyctanthes arbor-tristis, assembly GCA_963692815.1. Lineage (NCBI taxonomy): Eukaryota > Viridiplantae > Streptophyta > Magnoliopsida > Lamiales > Oleaceae > Nyctanthes > Nyctanthes arbor-tristis. The sequence continues at coordinate 24,644 of CAVNYN010213066.1, forward strand.
AAGTTTTGTTCATGCGACCTTTTAATAAAGTGTGATTTTTTTCGATATACAGTCTTTTTACTTAAATATAATTTTTTCCAATATTTGACTTTTTTTAATTAAATAGGACCTTTTAATTCTTTATGTGACTCTTTTAATTAAATTAGATTTCCTCCCATGTGTTGCACGGGTAGAGCTTTAAAGGAATTTCATACATAAAATATAACATAGTTAGAAGACCCCGGGGCAAAAAACACAGCCTGCATGGAATTAATGTGCATCCTACTTTTTCAAGTAGTATGCAATCAATTCTTTATTTTGATGACATAATTTTAAATTCTTGTTATCAGTCTATTGCCATCTCGTTGAACCAATAAATTTTTTAGTAATTCTTATTTTTTATTTCCTTTAAAGACAATAAAACATGATAGCGTAATTCTATATTAGTTTCACACTCGTACATTTACGAACATACTATGCTTCACACCCGTGCGTTTCATGGACATATTATAGTGACAAAGTAAAATACAATGGAGTAGGAGAATATAAAATCATAAAATTATGCAATCAAACAAAGTAAAATTAAAATCCATTAGGCAAATATGAAATATATTTAATCAAAATGTAATACGTAGATAGAATCCCAAAATAAAAATATTAAATTAAATGATTAAAAGGAAAATATAATAATAATAAAAAATAATAATATTGAAATCTAGATTGATATATTATCTATTTTCACGTAATTCCAATCCATGAAGCAAATATAAGATATATTTAACCAAAATGTGTAGATAGAGTCTTAAAATAAAAATATTAAATTAAATGATTAAAAGGAAAAGTATAACAATAAGGAAAAGTATAATAATTGAACTAATAATTTTTTTTATTAATTCTTATTTTTTATTTCCTTTAAAGACAATAAAACCCGATAGTATAATCTATATCAGTTTCACACTCGTGCTTTTCACGGACATACTATGCTTCAGACCCAAATATACTATGCTTCACACACGTGCGTTTCATGGACATATTATGCTGACAAAATAAAATATATAATGGAGTAGGAGAACATAAAATGATGAAATTATATAATCGAATAAAGTAAAACTGAAATCTATTAGGCAAATATGAGATATATCTAACCAAAATGTAATATATAAATAGAGTCTCAAAATAAAAATATTAAATTAAATGATTAAAAGGAAAAGTATAATAATAAGGAAAAGTAATATTGAAATCAAGATTGATATATTATCTAGTTTCATATAATTCAAACCCATTAAGCAAATGTGAGATATGTTTAATCAAAATATAATATGTAGATAGTGTCTCAAAATCCATTAATATCTAAATCAAGAGTTGCAGTGTCTATAGACACCGCAATTTTCCCATCTTTTTTTCACAGTGTATGTAGACCCCGCATTCTTGCCGTGATAAACAAATTTGTCCAAGAAATCATGTGAACTGACAAATTTGTTTCCAACCCCGCACAAAGGTTTCCAATGCCATCATCCAACAAATTCGTTTTCCATATTGATTTCAAAATCTTGCATTATATATCCTCATCCAATTTAGGTGAGTTAAGATCTCAATAAAACTGCCCCCAATGATGCTCCAATCTATCCTTTTATCCCATTCTCTTTTCCTTCTCTGGCAAATTCATTCCAATGTTAACATAGTTTTTCCTTACAGGAATGTAGTCCTATTCAAAGCTGAACTAACAAGATTTAGCTGGGGATATATAAAAAGCAACCCCATTAAATTCTTCTCCCTTTACATGTACATTTCCTCTGGGTTTACATATTCTTAGAACACTTTTCACTATTGCGACCGTTTCAATAATAAAAGACATTACTCCAAAACGCATCGATTGGCGTATCAAAGCAAGTGTGCTTTTAAGTGGATGAACCTTGAGATGGAGTGGGGAGGGCGAACGCTTGAATTCATTTTCCTTGATGAGGCCGTAAGCGTATAGTTGCTTGGAGTTATTAGTGTATGAGTTTTATTTGCTATGAATTTTTTATTTCCATCACTCAAAGCTATAGAATTCTTTTTGATTGTACATCTATGTTTTTCCAATACACATTTATTTATTTTGTTTTTATCTCTCATAGACAAAATTACCTTCTTCACACGCGGATTCTGGGCTAGGGATTTGATTTTCAATTGCATTCAAATCCCTTTACGAAACGAGTTTGGTTACTTCCTTCTTATCTTCATCCAGTTTAAGCAAATTCAAATCTCCTGAAATTCAGCTCAGCCATGCAAAATCTTATCCCTAAATCATTTTTAATTTTGCAAATTCCCCGAAACCATTCCTTTTTTTTTTTTTTACACTTCTTTTACCATACGGGTCTCTACTCTCTAACCCTAATCTATATTTTTTTCTCTGTTAATTACGCCCGATATTGCAAGAGATTCTTGCTGCTGAAAATCCCTCCAATCATTGTTTTATAGAATCAGAAATATGTTTAACCATATGTATGCTATTTTTCAGTTTTTGGAATCTAGCCATTTAGTTTTCTGGTTGTTTTTCCTGGAATTATTATTAGTGACGATGAGTGACAATGAAGTTACGTCTCAGTAAAAACTCCTCTCTCAGGAGGCACTGTAAAGATGAGGGTGATGAAGGCTCTCTTTTCGTCAAGTAGTCCTCTACCAAAGTCTGCAAAATCTCATCAAAATTGAGAAGGAATGAGCAGTGCCAGTTTTGTTGGGAATACTATTATTGGATAGTTTTATTTGTTTTATTCCTATGTTACTATTCGCATTTTTTTAACTATTTGGTTCTCGATACAATTTGTAATGGTTGTTGGATGCATTTCATTAGTATTTGAATGGGTGGCACAATATTTACATTTTTAATCTTATTGTGATGTCTTCGTTGCTTAATAATTTTGTATGGTATTGGGATTATTTCATTGCAAATCTCTCTCTCTCTCTCTCAAGCTGAAAGTAGTATTGCTATGGGTGTGGTTGAGCAACCTTTTGAATTGTTTTATTGTTATTTTAGAACTGAATGCTTTATAGTTATTGCAACTTCTTTATTTTTTTTTTTTTTTAAATTGATGCCTTGAATGTAGATCAATATTATTCATTTGTCCGTTCATTGGATGCTTTATAGGACCTGTTGTTTTTCATGGTTTTTGTTTATGTTACTTTGAGTTGTTGCCTCTACATATATAATTTTTTATGCATGTTACAATGGTTTAATTAGATTGGACATTCTTTGAGGAAGAGTTTAATTGTTTATAGAGGATCATAAATGTGCTCCAGCTGAAAGGATCAGTACAAATTGTATAGAATTATTCGTTGTCAACAATCTCTCAGTTGTTTCTTTAGTTTCATTGTTGTCCCCCAAGCCCTATTTCATACCTTAAGGACATTTGTTCTTTTGCATGTGCAATATATCTAGATTCCAACATAGGCTTCATTCAAGTTAGCAGAGTCTAGATCCCAATCATTTATATAATTTTAGCTAATTTCGGTGACACTGTGAATACCATTGGCTCTATCTACTCCAGTATAGAGGCAATACTCAGTATGTTTATTTAGGATTTGCAGGATTTTGTTCTAAATCTCAAACTTGAATCTTCAATGTTAATGTCTGTTTGAAAGTGTGTTTGTTCATTATTGATCATTTTATTATTTTTGTTGATTTTAACTTATTTTTTTAATCTATTTATTTAATTCAATCTATTTCCATTACTGGGTTACAATAGCATCTTTAGAAGCTTATCTATTGATCCATCATTGCTTTGTACTATATATAAGGAGGTGTGTAGTCTTCTCTACAAGAGTTGATGGACAAGCCAATACTATTGTCGACAATCGACGCCCTACATGTGTATTTGGTTTATAGTCTCACTGCAATAATTGTCGAGTTGAAGTTAGAATTTGAACTCAATTGTGGTCACTCAAAACTCAACCACATCAACTTCATATACCTGTGGCAAATTGAAATTGCTAAACAACTTTTTACTAAAACATATATTGT
>CAVNYN010213067.1:0-151156 GCA_963692815.1 Nyctanthes arbor-tristis
AATAGAAGAGTAGATTTCTCTCAAAGTAGCTCAACTCACAAGTTTAAGGTAGACTCTAAATTTATAAAATGTTTTCTTAAAGTATTGCGCATTATTAATTGATTTATGTGATAAATGTTATGTGAAAATATGTGATTACAAGAAAGTTTGCATATTATTATATGCTTAAGAAAGAATGCATATATGCTTAAGATCTCTTTATGATACGCGTATCTGCTTTAATGCATAAGAACGAGAATATCTATTCTCTAAGACAAGACAAGATCCTTCCACGGAAGAAAGAAAGAAAGAATTGTTTGCATGTTTACATGTTATATTTATCGTGTGAATTGATTAATATGCGCTAGAGTCTACTGAGTATATTTTTATACTCATTCCTTCAAGCTAACACTTTCAGGTTTTGGAGCCGGTGGCGGGACGACGGACGGAAGCTACTAGAAACATAACTTGATATTTATATTAAACGTTTCTAGGTTTTTGAGTTATTTCTTTGACTGTTAAGACTCCACTTATTTTTGGACGAGATTCTTTGTTATTCGTTAATAAGATTTTTCCGCATCTAATTATTTTGTGATAAGTTCCGAATCTTAAGTAAATTTTAAAGATTAGTTAGCGACCCAAGTTTCTTAAATTTGGGGCGTTACATGTATGATGAGAATAAAAAAATCTTAAATAATTACAAAATAAGTAATCTAATAAACCCTTAGAGGGTGTCCCCAACATGAAATTTGAAGGATTTTTTAAGATTTATGGATTCTATAGATTTTAACAAAATTCCACAAATTCCATCATATTCTAATGGAATTCTATGAAATTCTATACCATATAATTGAGTGGATTTTAATAAATTTTAGTGGAATTTGTTGGATGTCCTCAAACATATAATTAATGGAATTTAATGGAGCTATCATAAGTTCATGAGCATAAAAAAAGGAAAAGAAATGTAAATATTCAAACAAAATCATTAACCCAAAAAGAAAAAAATACTTCCATAAAGTTTTCTTACAAAAATATAATTTGAAATGGTAAAAAATTTGTTAAATTTGCAAAAAGAAAATCGTGGGCTTTTGAATCAATTTCTATTCTCTTCATTTAAGACATCTCTCTACATTTCTAGAGATATGTTATTTCTCTATTTATTTGCATTTTCTCTTTGTTCTTCTTGAGTTTGGAGAATGTCCACTTCATCTTCAATTTCTATTAATAAAGATGGTTGAGATGAATCTTCGTCATCTAGTTCAGTAGGACAGTAGGAAATTCATCAGAACGACACTCTTTACGAAGAAAATTATGCAATCTTGCACAAGCCAATACTAACTCTGCTTGTGTTCTGAATGGGAACGGAGGTGCCGACTTAAAAATTGCAAATCGTGATTTGAATGTGTCTAATATTCTCTCAACTATATTTCTCAAGGAAGCATGACGTAGATTGAATAGAATCATAGAATCACTTGTATAATCTTCTATATAAATAATATTCACAAGCACATGATACAAAATTCTTAAAAAACACAACACACTTCTGTTAACATTACCGACCATCATACTTCTTAAGAATTGTATTCTTTGTACTCAGGTAATCAATCCATTTTACTGCCAGTGCTGTTGGTTTTTTCCCCCTATAAAATAGGTGCTTGTATAGTTTAACATATTCCATAAAAACTTGGTTTTTTTCCTGTTGTATGTATAATTTGCTTAATTTAAAGAATCAAGAATGTCTGCAACCAAAAAAAAAATAATAATAAACAATACGGTGAATGATAATTTGTTCGGTACAATGCACCAAATCCGAAAGTCTTTTCTAATTAGGCTGAGTTGCACTATATTAGAAAAACAGATTGTATATTACAGTTGGGTAATAATTTGTTTGGGTTGGGTATTGTTACATAACTTTTCTATAATTGTACGGTTCTTGAAATGAATTTTTTTCCCTATTGTATGGATAATTTTTCCTATTGATTACTCTATCTATAAAATCAAGAATGTCAACAACTAAAATAAGCCAACAAATCAACCATACAGTGATTATTCATAAAAATGAGAATCAACTCAAAAATACAAATCATTGAATGAAAGCTTTTCATAAATGGAGAAGAAATTACCTTATCAAATTGTTGCCGTAGGAGGATGACAATGGAGGTAGAACTTGTGTTGAGAGGTTGAGAGTAGAAGACGATACATGAGGAGAAGTACAAGAGAAAGACATTCTGATTTTTTTCCTTTTTGCAATATACATTCTTTTTTTTTTTAATTGGGAAAAATGGATTTTGAAATCCGGGGGAGGGAGGTGGGATCTTGTGTAGAATTTTTCCTTCATAAATATAACTTGTAATTCCAAAATCCATTCAAATCCATTCATATAAGAAATCAGTGGAATCCATGGAATATTTGAGGATGTCGGATTTTTGTAGAATCCATTAAAATCTAAGTTGAGGACCTTAAAATTTGATGGATTCCATGAAAATCCAAATTGAGGACACCTAGAATGTCATAGAATTCTAAATTCCGTTAAATTCCATGGTTGGGGACACTCCTTGGTATAAATCACTCAGATTTTTAAGGAAAATTTTCAAAGTAAGTGATTATAATAAGATAGTGAATGCACTTATCTAAGATAAACTAATTCTATTTAATAAATGATAATATTATTGATAATAATATGCCAAAATTATTATAATTATTTTCAAACTTCATCTGATAAAATCTATTTAATAAAATTGTAAACTGATAAGATATGACTCAGTAGACAGCAAAAACAATTAAAAATGATTAAAAAAGTAAATTATTATATAAATAACATCCCTATTTATCAAAAAAATTACAACAATTTTAAATAAAACCAGATTATTACAAAACTAGAATCTTGTCATGCAGATAGAAGAAGATAAGGTAAAATTGAAATCAGAAAAACCAAATCTAATCAAGTCAATTTAAATCAAAACAACAGAGATATAGTTGACAGCAAAAATTACCGCAAGGAACCTAAAAAATCTAAAATATCCCCAAGAAAAATAGTTTTGGAGGGAAAAATACGGTACAACTGTACCGCATGCTACTTTGTTTGTTTATATATATATATATATATATATAGGTTACACTAAATAAGTACTTCAACTAAACTAAAGTTTGATTTCCATTTGTATGCAATTTAAAATAAATGAAAGATAAGGAAAAAAAAGCACATGATTCCCTAAAATTAGGGGAAACCCATTGGAGTGTAAGATAGGTTTTATCACAAAAATTTAAGAGAAGGGGTTTACCACATATTTAAGAGAAACACTTGGAGATGTTCTTATAAATTATAACATTTTTACCATCACACACACACACACACACACACACACACACACACATATATATATATATTAATCTATATCTATATATTAATTAAATGAAAGGAGTTTGTTATAAAATCTTATCACAATTTCCCGCTATTTTTCCTAGAGGTTCGGATAATTTGGTCTTTTCGTTTCCAAATTTGGTCTTTTTTTATTTTAAATTTCTACTGGAGTTAGCTTATCTTCATGATTCTATCTCAAGTTATTTTATATCATTTTTTTAATCAAGATAATTCCCTCCGTGATTTCGAACGGATTATTTCTAAATTTTCTCCTCTTTATTCAAGGGTTTGATAGTGAGCTAAGATACCATTATATCACATGGGTCTTGGAGCAATTAAACAAAATTAATAATTAATGATTTTTATGAATTGATTGTTTATATCATATGAAAAGATTAAAATAAAATATAACTATACTTGAACAGATATATGATATTATACTATGATATCAAAATTTTCATCATTTTTTACATATATGGGCATCTAATTTCTCAAATTCTTATAATAAGTTAGATTATTTGGGTTTCAAAAGTTATACTCTTTTGAATTATTCTTCTTGTGCATTGCACATGTGAAAAACTAGTTGTAATAAATAAAGAAACAAGGGAAAAATTAAGAGCTTGTTTGATTCTCATTATTCTTTCCAATTATAATTTTATCTATAACTGATTTGATATTTGATTTGACAACAGCTCAATTACAATAATATATTTCAAACTTTTTTACATTTTCAATAAACATTCCACCTATCTTCTTATTATAATTTCCCCTAAAATTGAACAAATAATGAGAATCAAACAAGTTATTTTAATTTTTCAATACTAACCCACCCATCTCAACTCACCTAACCTCTCCCCACCCCAGTATCTTCTCCTATCTTATGAAAAATTAATATTTACATTTTTAATATTTAAAATTTACCTTTTTCACCTAATTTTTTTAATCAATGTATGTAAAAATGTTATTTTATAAGGGTTAACGGCCAAAATGGACGAAAACCTTCCGTGGCACTTGGGGAATGATTTTTTTAAAAGTTGAGAACCTACAAGACCAGAAATAAAATTTAAAAACAAAATTATGTAAAAGTTGAAATGTTGAGAACGTAAGATGTGATTACCGTAAATTTTATGAAAGGTTATAAGCGCTTGGTAGTATTTTCTTTTTCAAAGTCTGGGGTCCCCAACCTTTTAGAAACTCTCATAAAAGGTCCATAGTGTCAAAATCTATCCATTTTAATCATCAAATATGAAGAAGAAGACAATTTTACTTTTCACAAGTACATTAAGAATGCGTTTGATACGAAATAATAGAAAAGAAAATATTTTCCAACTTGTATGGAAAACATTTTACTTGGGGGAGGTGGGAATTGATTTTTAGGGAAAATGGAAAAAATTATGCCTAATAGGATTTTACCATGGAATTTATATTCCATTTTCACTAGTAAATCAAACACGTAAAAGTTGGAATTTAGATGGAAAATTGACATTTTCCGTGGAAAATATATGTAACCAAAAAAAAAAATCAAAGGAAAAAAAGTATAAAAAAGGCAACAAAATTGCAAAAAAAAAAGGAAAAAACAAAATAGGAATACGGTCTCTCCACCCACAACTCCAACGTTTTCTAATCCCGCCCCTCAAAACCTCGACCATGTCCGCTACTAACACTGCCACATATGCCTCCGCCGTTTCCGACAGCAAGAGGGGAAAAGAAGTTCGCATCTTAATGCTTTTACATCATCAAATTTTGATATTATTAAGATAAAAATAGAAAAATTTGAGGTAAGAAAAAATGGAAAGGGATTATGTAAAAAAGGACAAGAAAAGGATAAAATTTTCATTTTCAATACTTAACGATTAAAATGGATAAATAGATTATTTCAGGATATTTTATGAAAGGTTTTGAAAAGTTGGGGACCCTAGATTTTGAAAAATAAGAATATGATGAAATTGCTATATTTTGCAAATGTTAAGGACCTTCACGAAATTAACTCTTTCTTAAAGCAAGGTCGGATGATGCAAAATCTGTTGTTCACAGAATGCACGTTGTGTTTAATTCTTTCAAAAGCGAGTAAAAGCAACTAAAATGGCTAGTTGTCACTTTCTATCAAAATTTTAATCTCCCACCATTTGTTTGGTGGGATTATTCGACTAGATGCACATGTAGGTGATCATTAAATAACTCACATATAGGTATCTCAACAGGACAACCACAAGTGCATTTGACGGGAAAATACTGACAGACGTATGATGGGAGGTCGGGACTACTTTCTACCTTTAACGTTTGGATTTACTGTGATTTTAGAGCTATCTTATGATAATGTCACTGTCTAGTCTTACTCTCTTATGATGATGTCACTGTCTAAAGAAAGAAATAAATGCTCCATATTAGTGGATGTTAGTTGTTGAGCGTATTAGACGCGTGTCCAAATCAGGTGTTGGCGTCATAGAGATGACAATGACTAACGTTAGAACGGAACTATTTTTTCATATTGTTGCACTTTCATTACCGCACGACTTAGTTCCATGTCTATTTCGTAAATGTAGTAGCTATTTGCTTGAAATGTAGTAGTAAGTTTTTTTCCCGAAATATGAAATCTAAATTTGATAATTATTATTATTATCATTATTGTTTGAACATTACAATTACAAAGTGGTTGTTGGGCTAAAGGTTTTAGTAAAAAAGACTATGCGACTTTTAATAAATTTTGTAGAAGACTCATATAATTCATAAGTATCAATAATTGTCATTAGTGCCTAATGATTGTCATAGAAGTGAGTGAAATGCAACGAATTGCGCGTGAAAATATGGGACATCGCGCAATGGCTGACGTTCAATTTCAACACTGTTCCATTCCATGACAAATATTGGTGCGCTGCCGTTTTGAATTGGCCGTAAATAATAGAGTTCGGTTATGAATTTATGACCCCACGGCCACCAATTACTGAAAAAATTTTAGTATTTCAGGAGTACTGAACTCGTATGTTTTATTAGTATAAAAAGCACACGTGTTTTTTTTATTAATAAAAAGCTGTTCTTCCTTTTGATGCGAGCTTCTGTTCTTCTTGGTGGCCTCAAATGCTGATTATTGCCGTTTTTTGGCTAGTGCTTGGCCTTTTTTGTTGTTTGTTTTTCTTTTCTTTCCTTTTTTGTGTTGTTGCGTAGTTGGAGAAGGGTTGAACTCTCCCCCTTTTCTTAGCAGTTATGGTTTTTTTTGAAACAAAATTTCTTTTTTTATTAAAAAAAGCACACATGTGAGATTTGGGGCCAAATTAATAACAAACTGAGGCTCTTAAATCTATATGTAGATATTTAATTAATCAAAAATATCAAGTTCATTAGTTCTTGAGTACTAGAATTTGTTTCAGCAATTTCAGTGGAGTTTAATGTGTCGATTTAAATATACTTAATAAATAAAATAAAATGCCCTCTATATATAATGAAAAAATCGAACGGGCAAGATATTCAAGAGAATTATTAAATTGTTAAGATGTGAGATGCCCGTTTTGACAAGTGAAAAAGAGCGGGAAAACAAAAAAGGGTAGTGACTCTAGTATCATATATACTAGATTCTCACATGTGCGTTGAACGGAAAGATATCGAATCAAATTATATCTTAATATTAGTATAAAATGTTAAGTAATATATGGTTAGCCATATTGAACTGCAATATTTTAATTATATTATTGTTAACTAATAGTTATTATATTTTACTCGATATGAAATGCTATTAAGCGAACTCATTAGAGATGGTGAAAACCCATCAAACTCAATACCTGCAAGTACTCAAGCATATTAAGGTAGAGAATACCCGACTAAACGGTAATTAGGTTAAGGATGGAATAAAAAAAATTGAGAAGGGCTGGGGAAGGTTATCATACATTTTACCAGTACCCGGCCCATTTGATCGTTTCTTGTAAAAAATAAAAACATTTACCAAAAATTCTAATCGTTTGAAAGGTGAAAAAGATCGTGAAACTTATCAAAAAAATTTAGTAATTTCGATCGCAATTGTAATTTCATCTTAAGGACAACACCTGTGTTTATAATATTATTCATAGCAAGAGAATCTTTTAGGTTTACCGAGGCCGATGTAGAAGGGGTTATACATTCCCATGATGATGCCTTAGTTATCACAATGCCATTATCAGGAGTCAAGACCCACCGAACCTTAGTAGACAACGGGAGTGCAGTAAATGTTTTGTTTTGGCATACTTTTAATCGGAGGGGATTAGAAGAGCATCACCTCAGACCATACTGGGGAACCATTCAAGATTTCACGGGCCAGTCAGTCACCCCAAAGGGTTAGCACACCTTGATGGTAGAGTTGGGCGACGAACCGATGGTGTGGTGCACCTTAGTTGATTTTGTTGTAATTGATGTCAACTCTAATTACAATGCCATTCCAATCAGCCCAGTTCTATCAAAATTCAAGGTGGATACCTCAATATATCACTATATGATGAAATTCCTCACCACACATGGGTTGGGAACCGTGTGAGGAAATTAGAGGATGGTAAAGGAATGCAACATGGACATACTCCCAAGGCAGGTGGCAGTCCTTAAATGCAAGAATATGCCAAACATAGCTAATGACCCCCTGGATCCAATGATGGGAACCAAGAGGTTAGGACAGAACCAACAGAGGCTCTGGTGTAGGTTCTCTTAGATGAAATGCGAACCAAAGTTCAACTCCAGATTGGTACGAAATTAAAGGAACCAATGCGGTCCGAGCTTATCTCTTTCTTGAAACAAAATCTAGATGTCTTTGCTTGGTCACATGAAGACATAGAAGGGATACCATCAGATCTCTTATACCATAAGTTGAATATTGACCCAACCATGAAACCAAAGAGGCAAAAGCGAAGGCCCCTCAATGGGGAGAGATATGTGGCTCTGGCAACTGAAATAATTAAATTCCTGGAAACAGATCCATTCAGGAGGCTATGTATCCTACCTGGGTTGTTAACCCTGTCTAGTGAGAAAAAGTAACAGATCTTGGCACCTCTGTATCGATTTTACCGATCTCAACAAAGCCTGTTCCGAAGACAGTTTTCCTCCTCCGAGAACTGATCAGATGGTGGGTGCCACCGCTGGACATGAGCTGCTTATTTTTATGTATGCCTACTCGGGTTACAATCAAATCTCCATGCATGAGCCCGATAAGGAGTATACCTTGTTTGTCACAGACTGCAAACTGTATTGCTATCATTTGATGCCATTTGGACTTAAGAACGCAGGGGCAACTTATCAGAGGTTTGTAAACAAAATGCTTGTGGAACAAATCAGGAAATCGATGGAAGTTTATGCTGATGATATGCTTGTAAAGAGCATCAAATCCAGGGATCGTGTTGCACACCTTTGGGAAATGTTCAATATCCTTTGAGCATATAAGATGAAATTGAACCTGCAAAAATGCTCCTTTGGGGTTGTATTAGGAAAGTTCCTAGGATAGATAGATGACCAGAGGGGTATCTAGGCTAACCCTGACGGAGCTAGGCTCTCATTGACATGCTGCCACCAACCAGAATCAAGGAGGTGCAAAGTTTGACTGGGAGAATAGCAGCTCTGAGCCATTTCATTGCCTAGTCAACAGACAAATGTCGGCCATTCTTCGACATCTTGTGAGGGAACAAAGAATTTCAATGGACGGAAGAATGCCAATCAGCATTCGAGAAGCTCAAACAATAGTTGGCTGCTCCTTCCGTCCTGTCTAAACCTAGGGAGGATAATATCTTGGTCCTATATCTAGCTATATCCGAGGTGGCAGTGAGCTCCATTCTAATAGGGATGGAGAATGTCATTCAAAAACTAGTCAATTATGTCAGCCAAGCACTAAGAGATGCGGAGTTCAGATACCCAACTATAGAGAAATTAGCTTATGCCTTGGTGATCTCAACCAGAAAGCTTCAGCTATATTTCTTGTAGTACCAAGTTGAAGTTTTTATCAACTATCCTTCACGCTAGGCGTTACAAAAACCATACACTTCAGAGAGGATGATGAAGTAGTCAGTGGAACTGGGCAGTTTGATATTACCTTTAAACCCCAAACAACAACAAAACGACAAGCCCTAGCAGACTCTGCCATTGAATTTACTTAGCCCATGGAGTTGAAAACTGAGGAAGGAGAACAATGGGAAGTGTCTGTCGATGGATCAACAATCGATACCTACTTAGGAGCTAGGGTAGTCTTCGTATCCAGACTAGCAGATTCATTGTCACGCTTATCGTTTCGAGTTCTGCGTGACGAACAAAGAGTTAGAATATGAAGCGCTCCTGGCAGGGTTAGATATAAGTCGATGAGAATCACCAAACTTGTCGTTAACAGTGACTCTAAGTTAGTGGTGAGCTAGATCAGTGGAGATTTCGAAATGAAGGAACCGCATATGCTTAGGTATTGTGATCAGGTCAGAAAGTAAGTAAAAAATTTCACGACTTTTGAACTCCAGCAGGTGCCTAGGTCAGCTAACAGCTAAGTAGACGCTCTAGCATGATTAGCAATCAGTCTTGGAGCAGACCTTGTCATGCGTTTTGATTGGAAAAATGAAACACTCCATGCTTGTTCAGCCAACATCTGTACGTAGTTCAGCACTAGGGCTCTACAGTTGGAAAGATGAAATAATCTACTATCTTAAAGAAGGATCTCAGCCAGAAGATAAGTTGAAAGCTTACCAGATGAGGATCAGGGCAGCTAGGTTTACCTTGATAGACGATGAATTATGTAAAAAGGGCTACTCACAACCCCTACTCTGTTGCCTAGATGAAGATGAGGCTGATTACGTACTGAAGGAGATTCATAAAGGGATCTGCAGCAACCAGGCCAAGGGGTAAGCATTGGCTTTCAAAATTCTGAGGTAAGGGTACTACTGGCACAGTCTGAAGAGAGATGCAATTGAATTTGTGCGTAGATGCCTGGAATGCCAATTCTTCGCGACAAGTAACAGATCTCTCTCTGAAGAATTAAACCCAATCAAAGCACCATGGCCATTTGCACAGTGGGGCATTGACTTGGTCAGACCACCTCCTTGAAAGGGAAACACACAATATGCAATCGTAACGGTTGATTATTTCACCAAGTGGATGGAAGCTGAAACCCTGGTTTAGATCACAAAATAAAAGACGACTGACTTTGTGTGGAAATCAATAATCTGCCATTCTAGGATTTCCCATGCTCTAGTCATGGACAATGGAAAACAATTTGACAATGCAAAGTTCAGGAAGTTCTGCCAACAACTCTAGATTAAAAATTGTTACGCCGCCCTATATCTTCCTTAAACAAACGGGCAGGTGGAGGCCGTGAACAAGATCATTAAGCAAAGCCTAAAGGCTAGGTTGGAAATTCTGAAAGGAGCATGGGCTGAAGAGCTTCCATCAATGCTTTTGTCGTATCACACTACAAAGCGAACAACAACAAGAGAAACCCTTTTCTCGATGACTTGTGGTATAGAGGCAATAATCCCGCTCGAAATAGATATCCCATCTTATCGTATTCAACATCATAAAGCTAAACACAATAACCAGACGCTCTTAACTGAGCTTGATCTACTAGACAAAGGGGGCTCTTGGCAGATCTCAAAAATGCCTCATACAAGCAAAGAAGTGCAAGGGATTACAATCGCAAGGCAAGCTCTGAAGGTTCAAAGTGGGAGAACTGGTTCTCAAATGGAAACACCTGTATCAGCAACACTGTAGAAGCCATAGGAAGGACCACTATGGGTTGTTGAAGTTTTACCTAATGGAGCCTATCGCTTGGAATCTTTCAACAGGAAACGCCTGGAACATCCCCGGAACGTAGAGCATCTCAAAAAGCATTATCAATGAGCAAACATAAAAGGCACCTTTGTTTGTTTTTTATTAAAGTGATCATATATCACATGTAATCAAGGCTGATCCTAGCCAGAACCTCTCTACAGTTTTCAATCAAAGTCATTTCATGTTCCAATGTGTTGCTCATTAAATGGATCCCATCCACAAGGCTCGTTGAGCCGTCCAATTAGGGAACTCAATTCCTTAGGCTGAATAAGTCCAACCAGGGCACCAAAGCCCCAAAATCTGATCCACAAGGCTCGTTGAGCCCAATCAGGAAACTCAATTCCCTAGGTCGAACAAGCCCAACTAGGGCACAAAGGTCCCAGGATCTCATCCATAAGGTTGGTTGAGCCCAATCAAGGAACTCAATTTCCTAGGCTGAACAAGCCCAACTAGGACACCAAGGCCCTATGATCTCATCCACAAGGCTGGTTACGCCCAACCAGGGAACTCAATTCCCTAGGCTGAACAAGGCCAGCTGAGGCACCAAGACCCCAGGATCTCATCTGCAAGGCTCGTTGAGCCCAATCAGAGAACTTAATTCCCTAAGCTGAACACAAACTCAACTGGGACACCAAGGCCCAGCATCTCATCCACAAGGCTCATTGAGCCCAATCAGGAAACTCAATTCCCTAGGCTGAACAAACCTAACTGGGAATCAAGGCCCTATGATCTCATCCACAAGGCTTGTTGAGCCTAATTAGGGAATTCAATTCGTTAAGTTGAGCAAGCCCAACTTGGGGACCAAAGCCCTAGAATCTCCTTCTCAAGGCTCGTAGAGTCCAATCAAGGATAGTTTAATTCCCTAAGCTTTATTCGCCCAATTGGGGCAACAAAAGCCCTGAGTCTCATTAACGAGATCTGATAAGCCTAATCAGGAAAACTTGGCACTGCTAGGTCTAATCAGCCCAATTGGAGTAGTATAACCCATATAATAGATGATAAAGTCCTAAAATATACAGATTCACAATGCACCATACGACGACACAAAGAATTGGAGCTCGACCATTGATGCTCGAACTCAAATTGGGGCAAACACAATAAAGGCACCGCTGCCATTGACCTAATGATTCTGGTTGGCTGCAAGGTACTATTTAGAAATTTGAGACAACAATTAGGAAACAACGCCTCGTGACTTGATAAAAGATGATCCTAAGCGGTTGAAAAGCTCCAATCAGGATTTATATAAAATAGATGCTCGAACGAAGTTTGGTGGCATGCCAGGACCTGGTCCTGATCAGCTACAAGTTACCAGTTAGGGGTCATATGAAGATAATTGTTTAAATCCTGATTGTCCAAATTGTACCGATCAGGAATCACATGAAAAATAATTGTTTAAACTGCATTTGGGGGCGCACCAGAAATAAATCCTGATTGACCAGAATGTGCTGATCAGGAATCAGATGAAAAATAATTGCTTAAACAACATTTGGACGTATGTTGGAAATCAATCCTGATCGGCTAAAATTTACTGATCAGGAATTACGCAAAAGTGAATGTTCAAACGATTCTCTGAGGCATGATGAAACATGACCCCGTCTTGATCGGCCACAAGTTACCAATCAGGGGTCATACTAAATTAATTGTTTATACCACATTTGGAGGCACACCAAAAA
Organism: Nyctanthes arbor-tristis; assembly: GCA_963692815.1. Taxonomy (NCBI): domain Eukaryota; kingdom Viridiplantae; phylum Streptophyta; class Magnoliopsida; order Lamiales; family Oleaceae; genus Nyctanthes; species Nyctanthes arbor-tristis. Next base: position 12,763 of record CAVNYN010213067.1, read on the forward strand.
TAAATCTTGATCGGCCAAAATGTATAGATTAGGAATCGCAGGAAAAATAATTGTTTAAACCACATTTGGAGTCACGCCAAAAATAAATCTTGATTGACCAAAATGTACTGATGAGGAATCGCATGAAAAATAATTGCTTAAACAACATTTTTAGGTATGCAGGAAATCAATCTTGATTGGCCAAAATTTGCCGATCAGGAATCGCGCGAAAGCGAGTGTTCAAGCGATTCTTTGAGGCATAACGAAACACGATCCTAATCGGCCAAATATTACCGACTTGATGACATGCAAAGATAAGGGAAAATCATAAATCATCGGCACTCTTGATCAGATGAAATTACTGATTGGGTAGTTCCTGAAAATAGCTACACTGTAGCTTGCTAAATAAGACTGTCAATGGGCTTACCTATTCAATGGGGTGAAAGTCTCGCCTCACACTTAGGAAATTAATACTTGGAAAATTCTAAGTTAAGCAAATACTTTGAAAATTTTCCCAGATCACTCGGATGTTTAAACAACCAGAATCAAGTCACTCACACACTGAGGTACATATTGTTTACGCTACAATCACTCATGGTCGGCGTCCTTGATCGGATACGAAACATTAGAAACTGCACTAACATGAACAGTCTATTTTGATCGGGAAGAGTCGAATAATACTACTAACACAGACCAAAAGAAAAATAAAATAAAGTAATATTCAGCTCCATAAAGAAAACAAAATCAGCTCTATAAAGAGGACAAAATCTAATTTGATTGTAGATGTTGAGTTTGTGTGACTCAGACGTTACTTAAGGTTCACAAAAGATGACCAAAAGATTAATAATTACTTGAGATTCCCAAAGCAAGATCAAAAGGGGGATTGTGGAAAAACAAAAGAGAGAAAGGAAATAACATAATATCTAAGTTCAGACTCTCTACAGATCAGTATTATCTCCCTAATCAGCTGCCCCTACGTCCCTTGGGATTTGAATCTCAGTGCAATCCAGATACGGATCTTTCTCCTGTTCGTTATCATCCATCATGACATCTGGATCTGCCTTCTTTTAAACGGTACAGTTGAGCTCATGCTTGGCTTTTATCCTCAAGTTTCTCTGTTAAAGTGCTGAGGTTGGCTGAGGTAGGAAGCTCTCTACCTTTAAGCATGTCCTCCTAACCCAGGATAAATGAATCCAACTGATAGGCTTCTTAAAGTTTTGATTTACGGAAAGCTCTAACATAGGAGACATAGCTGGCACTTGCAGTCTGCCTTGCTCAGTCCAGCTCCACTCAAAGTTCATCAATTGAGGACTTAAATTGTTTCTCTAGAACATGCACATTTGAATTATGGTTCTAAAGCTCTATTAACCTTCCAACCTTTTTCTTTTCAAGAATCTATTCGGTCTTACCCAATTTTTTCTTTAAAGCATTCAGTTTAGCTTGTTGTTTATCCGTCTCATCTTGAAGACTTTCAACAATGTCCACCACATGTTTGATCTTTGAATGGGAATGGGTCAGAGCAGTGAGAAATTGACCAGCTAAGGAGGAAGTTGAACTAATGAATTCCATTGGATCCATCCCTTCAAACTTCTGCTAGTCTTTTTTGGTCCAACTACGAGCTAAGACTTCATAAGATTTCTTGACACTACTCGAGACCTTTTCTAGACCCACTGGTCCTGGATTCACAACTGAGCGAGTGTCCCAGTATATGCGAGGCAATCTGTCCTTGTGCTTTGTGAACTCAGCCGCCCTGACCTCATGAATAGGTAGTAATACCTGTTTACATCTTTCTTCATGCCAAATAAGGTTGTATTGAGATCCTTCAGAGGTTCAAAATTGGAAGTTTTACTCTTCTTGGGAGGAAGAACTTTTTGTTGATCAGAAGACCGCTTCTTGGGGGCCTCTGGAGGAGGATTCACAACAGACCCCTTAGGGAGTGATTTCCCAGAGGTGGTACGGCGATTGGCTTTTGCTTTCTCTAAGGAAGGGCAGCCACTACTTCTATTTCTTCTTTAATGTTGGGCTTATCAGTTCCTTTTCCTTTCCTCTTCTTTGGGGATGGTAGCTGATGTCGTCCTCTACTGAGAGAAATAATGAACCAAATAAGCCTCTAACAAAACAAGTAAAAATCTTACAAAGTATAAAAGAAAAGCGAGAACTGGATATAAAGAATATTAGAACGTGGTTTCCTTTTGACCGAATTGGGATGAAGGCCAAAGTTGTTGAAAGCAGCCAGACCCGCTTTCCAAAGCCTGTCAGCTGTAAGGATTTCTTTGTAATGAGTTCCAAAAAGATCGTCTCCAACAAGTTCAAAAAACTGGTTTTCGAGTTCTTCTATTCAGTTGTCCTTTACATTCCTTGGGGAGAAAGAAAATGTCAATAGAATGTTAAATGATAGAATATGATGGATGACGATAACATCATGACTCACTAAATAGAGTACAAAAGGTACCGAATTGGGTTGGTCAGACCAAGTCAGGTAGTAACATAATAAAAGCCCAGACCGGCCTTGTAAATCCTGAATAAGTAAAAATGGTTGAAAACTTGAATGGATGGCATGCGTTCCTCCAGATTTTGACAAAGTATAATGAATCCCAATATTATTCTTCAGCCGTTAGGCATGATCCGGATCGGAGCCATCTCTATATAACAGAGATAATCAGTAACCAAATGAGGTAGTAGGAATCTGAGATCGGCTTCTAGCATTCTCTTGTTGCACGCCATGTAAGCCAAGGGTGGGTGATGAGCTTCTTCCCCCAGTTGGGGGAGCACGAAGAGGATATTCGAGGGAACCTCATAATTTTACACCAAGCCTTTAGTTATCTCACTTCTACCCTAGATCTCAATCCTATTGTGGCCCATCGAATCCTGACTGGAGCCTGATTTTGACCAGAGAAAGAAGGTTCATCGGTTACAGGTGGTCAGGGACCATAAACTGCACGAAGAGGAGCAGTATCACAAGGGATACCCTCATGTGGAACAATCTTATCCCCCACATCGGCGTCAGCCTCTTAGCCATTCAGATCAGCCTAGAGAGATAAGCGAGTCCAAGGCTAATGATTAAAACCCCTATCATCGTTTAATTCGATCCCTTTGACGTCTTCACTATGATCCATATCTTCCTTCCCGTCGGATTCAACCCATGAGTAGGATCCGGATTTAGTCTCCAAGTCCAATCCAGATTCAGCACCTAAGTCAGATTCAGAAAGCTTATCGGCTGATTCGTCGTCTGGTCCTAGAGACCCTTCGTCCACCGTACCAAGAACGACATCCTCCTTAGATCCAAACTCACGCCCATCATCCATTGTTTCTCAAGGTGAAAACGGTTGTGAATGCTTTATTGTAATCTTCGACATCTTGCTTGGAAACAAGAAAAAGGCAAAAACTGAAAAGAAAAAGTTAGAATTGTTTACTGAAGTGAGGAATGACCAGAACATTTGCACCGAGTGACGACCAGAGGACCTAATCGTCTAGAAAGAGAAATTTTACAGAAAGTATTTGGGGAAAAAAAGAAGTGAGCGAGAATGAATAGTTTGTTCTCCTATTTATAGTGGAATGATACGGAATTTGAGAGGGCTTCGTTTGGACTGACTACTGCTAACATCATTTGTGTCCAAATGATGTCAGGTACAGAATCCTATGAGTTGACCAACCATTCAAAAGGTGACACATGGCTAGGACGCTTCTGGAGACTTAAGCTATCAAAAAAGGTAAGAGCATCAATGTACGATCTAAACGAAATCGTCGTTATTCGTCTGATCAGAGCAAATGCAGATGATGGGGGTAACTGTATGTACCGATACGCCATGAAGAATCTGAGCTGGCCTCGGGTCCCACAATTATGATTAGAAATGAATAGCCAATCAGAAAATGCCTCAAAGCTAACCCATAACGCCAAGTGGAGGGCGGATTCTGATCAACACATTGTGGCCGATTAGGAATAGCCAACTTGAAATGCCCGGTTAGAAAACTATTCTATTCAAGTACTCGCCTGCAACCAAGATGGGGGTAAGGCGCGTGAACAACATGGAGGGACATTTGACAGTTGCTAGCGGTTATTAGGACAAGAACTAGGAACAAGTTGTACTTTCACATGTGTTAAGCAAGTTCTTACCCGAACTGATTGTATAAAATCCCCCCTAGAGCTCACTTCTAAATATAGGCTTTAGGGTGCCATTTGGAGGGGGGAGCCTTTTGGCCTAAATTAAGAAATTAGAGAGAGAATTTTTTTGCAATACCATCCATTAATCCCAAACACGATTCTTGATCAATCTACTCCGGTCCAACATCCCAATTAGATCTCACTCCGAAAAGAAACCCTCATACGCTCACATTATACACATTTATTGTTGACTTGGATCCGTATCAAAACTGAATGTCAATAGGGTATTAACTAGCTCCGTCCTTGCTTGTGCAGATATTTTTATATATAGTCATACGCACTTTAATACATGATAAAAATTTCAACAAGATAAATTGCAGGGATAGAGAGATCTCATGTGTCATGTGCCTGGTTCTTGCACATAATATTCAATCATCATCTTGTACAAAATCAAGTAGCAAAATTCTGTTCTAGTAGTAAAATTGAAAGAAATAAGTCAAACAACCATTGTAGAACGTATATCTCTAATGCAAAATTGTAAGAAGGAAAAAAAATTTAATTGGAACAATTATATATTATCTCCTTCAAGATGCAGTTTAATATCTTAAAAACTAGGAAATTATGTAAATTATGTGCAGACCATGTACAACTTATGCGCATAAAAATTATGTCAGGCACTTATAACTTCACTATAAAAATAAGGGTAAATTTCACAAAAGGTCCCTAATCTTTGTAAAAAGTAACAATTTCATCGCTAATCTTTTTTAAGCATGTAGGCCTTATCTTTCCCACTCTTAAAAAGTGAAGGAAACGGTGGCTGTACTTGGTGGAACTTAGAAGTAACTAATCAGAGAAAACGACATATTTTCTCATTCTTTTATTTAAATAAGTTTTTTGTTTTTTAAAAGGTTCTTGTACTAATTTCCTGTTATTTCATACAATGAGGGTAAAATAGTCATTTTGTAAGCATATAAATATGAAAATTGATAGAAGTTGTTCATAGAGACCTTTTGTGCTTATTTTTTAAAGGTCGGGTGTAACATCCCGCAAAAATTTAACAAAAAATTAAGAGATATGATGAATTATTTTGACAATAATAGGAGTAAATACTTGAATTGCAAAGATTGTTACTTAAATGACACCTATGTAAGAATAGGGGTTAGTAACTAGTATGATCCAAAATACAACAGCCTAATTAAAAAATCACATTAAGTATGAGGACTCCATAAGCAATAAATGAATGGCCAATAGTTAACCACATCTCTCCTTGAATATATGGTGATAATTTTGCCAAATTAGGAGACAATTGCTATTCTTGCAATTTGCGGATTTCAAATGTTATTAAAAACAATTAAATTCTAACACTTACAAAAATGCCAAATACTAAAGGAAATTCGTCCAAAATTTGAGAAGGCCATAGAACACCAATTAAACTCCCTAAAACACTTTCTTTGCACTTAAAATAAAGCCCTCTCCACATATATATAGAATCTCCACTTAAAAGATACTTTGCTTGAGAAATATCAAAATTTTGAAGGTACTTTTCCACCTAGAGTTGTTCAAAGAATCTTTGACACAAAATGTGAGTAACTAATACTTTGATTTCCTTTCAAATATTCATTGAGTTTCTATAAGACAAACATGTATTTTGATGTATTGTATGAAAAGAAAGATTGATTTATTACATTTGTATCACTAGTTAATGCTCTACCCATCTTGTTTTGCTTTGTGGTATTTTCCCTGTGCTAGGAACCGGCTAATGATACCAAGGTAGGTAATAAATAGTGTGGTGTCTTGTTTTTGTCGTTTCTTTGTGGTCTATGTGGGAATTCTGATATGGGTCAATCGGAATTCGATGGTTACTTGAATTGGTATAAATCTTGTACGTACCATGGGTAGTAGTTTAACGAGTGATAGGGCTCTCTTGTGCATCTAAAAGTTTTGTGAAATTCATGATTTTCTTGAAATTGTGACTGAAAAGAAGTTTCTTAAATGAAAGGTGAGTCGAAATATTTTTTTACTCACTCCCCTTTCTACAACCTTATAGGTGAATGAACTCAAAATATTTGGAAAAGCAAGACGAGAGTTGGAGCATGCCTGCAGATGGAAGTAGAATTTTGCATATAGTACGAAACAATCTGTGGAGCTACGAGAATACTCTTGATTAAAAGTATATCTAGGAACAATACATAAGCTTAATATCTTTTGTGTTAATAAGTATACCCACCCCTCTATAGATATATATTTATGGCTTATGATTATATATATATATAAAAGAGAAGATGTAGGTGTAACTTTTTGCTAAGTTAATCAACGAAATACCTATTATCATGCCCGTTGTGTTCTCTAAAATTTTAACAATCTAAAAGTAAAAAACATTTGTTCGTTTTGTACGTCCCGTTCCCACTATTTGTACCGAGTAAAAATATAAAGTGAACGCTTCCGCCAATGAATATAAGCAATTCAATGAAAAATTTAGGTAAAGTAGTGGGGGCGTGACATCGGGGACCAACATGTTTGAAAAAAATGTTGGGGATGAAATTGTTACTTTTTGCAAAAGTTAGGGAAAAGTTAGGGACCTTTTGTGAAAGTTACCCTAAAAATAATAACATCCCCATTACAAGTTTCCAAGTGTGCGTAATGAAATATGAGAGGAAAAAGGGGGGGAAGAGAGAGATAAAATCATTATTTTACGTGGGTAAACAGTGAGAAAATGTGATGAAAAAGAGTGAGAAAAGTAAAAAGATGAGAGATAGAAAAGAATTTAAAAAATAATGATAAAATAATAGTGAAAATTGTGGAGATAGATGCATATTTGCCAAAAACGAATCTGAGAAATAATGGTGAAAAAATGAGGTAAACGAGAGAAAAATGCAAAAATGTTCTTATGCCAGATGTCTGATAGCATTATGTAGCCAGACGCTTACCCATCTAGCACACCACATCATACCCTGTGATTTGACTTACCAGGTGACATGCATGTGACATGTCACATTAGTATCTAGCAGCATAATACTGTTAAATGCATTAGATCGTTCCTCAAGTAATGTGACAAAAAGGAGAGAATAAATAGGACCCATTATTTATTTGTATCTCTCTCATACACAACTCCAAAATTGAATGTTGCATTGGAGATAAGGTAACTTGTTTCCTACTTTGACCCATGAAAGGGTACTTAATACATATACAAACACATATATATTGATTCAGAAGAAAGTACCCGATCATTCAAATTTTGAAACGTGCTTGTGTTGGTTGGAAAGGATTGAACTAAGACTCTAGAATCAATTTGTAGCCGTTAGATTTAAATGGCACGGATCACCACGTGGCACACTTTTAGCCATTAAATACATTGACTCAATCTTTAAACCAAGACTTCAATTGTGACAACCCGTCTTTCTATTTTTAAGCTCAACATTTACCCGTAAAAGTCAAAGGTGGAATGTTCAAGTTGAGGTCAAAGTTGGACTAAGATGCGGTAATTTAATTTTTGGGTTTATAATTTAAGCATTTAAATAAGTATATGAAATTATATTATCATTTGGGATTTCAATGAAACAAGAACGAAGTCAAGGACTTAAATGAAGTAAAGTAAAGCCGGAAGTTGAAGGACTTTAGGTGTAAATTTTCCTATATGTCTAGAATTTTCTTTGAATTGGGGCAATTGAGACATACACACACAGAGAGGGATGAGAGACAGAGAGAGCCGAGAGAGAGCGAGAGGTCGCGGGAGGCTTGCTCGAGCCAATAAAAAAAATAGTGGAAGAAGCTTGGGACAAGAAGAAGAGGAATAGAAGAATTCAACCAAGTAAGTATTAATTGTTTTAAGCCTTGATTCATGTAAATTTAAGACGCAACTCCATTTAAGATTTATGAAAATTTTCAAGAAATTAACATTAAAATCATGTCATAAGATGTTTTCTATGTGTTAAGGAATATGAAATTTTAGTTAGATATAGATGATATAAGATTTGGTGTGTTATGTATATATATTGGCGTGTGGGGCATGTGTATATATCTAAAGAGGAGAAAAAAAAAGAAAAGAAAGAAAGCAAATGAACCGAGAGTTTCTGCCAAAGTTTAAAAAAAAATTAAAGAATGAAAATGGAATCAGAAAAAATTAAAATAAAAATTTGAAGAATCTTTGGAAGGAGGAAAGTACAAGAATGAAACACAAGTGTTTCCTATCTTTAAGTTTTGTTTTATGCAAGTTAAGATGAAAATTATGTTTGAAGTTTATAGAAATTTTTATATATGCAATACTAGGTTGTAATTTTGCTTAAAATGGTAAGCGTTATTGTCGTGTTTTTAGTGATAATTGAGGATAAATTGGCATGGGATAATATGATTATTTGTAAGAATATACTAAATCTAGAATAGATGAAAGAAATGAACAAATTCATATTAAATAGGAAACGTGGGAATTATGTTTAGAGTTTATGGAAATGATAACATGGTAATTGAGAATGATTGGGGAAGAATGATTTAATGTTTATTAGCAAATGTGGAAAATTGTTAAAGGCTAAGAAAGAACTTGTGTTAAAGGTAAAGAGTTAGTGCTGTTACTTAGTATCTATTTAAGATTTTAATAAGGGATATTATTATAATTTCTAAGATGGAGTAAATAAAGCCTAGAATAATTATATAAAAGGAAGCAAAACATGTCAATATTGAATCCTAGGAAACCAAGTATGAATTCAAATAAAAAGACTTAAAGGTTGGAATTATGGTGCATGAAGTTTCTGCCCTTCCAACTTTAGGAGGCCATAACTAATAGTATATGTGAAATTTTAACAAGATACAAGTTGGAAAATGATTTCCTATGAGTTATCTATCATTCAAAATTGGAATGACACCATTTGGAGACCGGTAGAAGTTTTTATGACATGTTTTGTGAAAGTGGTCATTATATACCGAGAACAGATTTTTGGAGAGGTTAAGAAATATTTTGGTATACCTAATGTAGTTTTTTGAGCTTAATTTCACACATAATGAACTTGTACCCTACATTCTAGAAGAATTTCATGAAAATACAACACCGTTTTTTAATTATAAAATGGCATTAAATATGCATTGCCCAGAAAAACTTAACGATCATTGTTTGGAGACTTGAATTATGTCTTGATTCAATAAGGGGTGCATATAATTGATGAAAGAGTTTAGTTAAGAGTGGAAATGAAAAACTAGTAGATTATTATGATAGTATAATCCTGAGCTTTCTAATTTAGCATATAATGAGGAAGATGATTACCTAAAATAGAAAATCTTTAACTAGTAAATAAGCTAGAAAGGAGATAAATGAGATTGAGCAAGGATAAGTAAAAGCAATGAGTTATATATGTGAATTGAGAAATAGAAAGGACTTAAATGTTAAGTGGAGTTTTATATAATGTTACAGGAAATGTTAATGGCTAAAAGGAAGTGAAACACGGAAAGATGCTACCTAGCCGGTGAGTGGGGATTCTTCTTTTCTTTTCTTTCTAAATGAAAATGTTTATTATGTTTTGATTTCACAGAAATTCTTAATATTTTATGATGATTGTATTTCCATAAAATTTCACGAAAGTTGATATTTCTTAGAAAAGTTCATATGAATGTTTGTATGAAATGATGTTTCATGATTTTAAAGAAATGTTTGAGTTGAGACATGATTTATGATGTATGAAAACTCCCAAATTTGTATCCAATGTTATGATATGCTACCTACGGGCGAAGGCGACTATGGCTCAAGCTGACCAAATGAATGTTGCCCAGGTGAAGGGGCCTATGTGCTAGCCATGGCTCAAGCAGTTTAATTGTGCTGCCTAGGGCGAAGAGGTCATAAAGTACCTATGGCCCAAGCTGATGTCTACACGCGTATGACTTGATATCATGTTCATGTGATGTTGGATACTCTTGGGGAAAGTTCTATGAAGATCTTGAAAGAAATTATTTTCATAATGCTTACAAGTATGACAATGATTCTATAAATGTTTCGATGTAAGATGGATTCAAGTCGATGAATTTTATGATGATTGTTCGAATGAAATGATATTTCATGACGGTTTCCAATACGTAATGATTTTATAAATATTCATGTTATGCTGGAATTGAGTTCAAATTATGAAAGTTAAACATTTGAGATTTTGTAAAGTTATATTATGATTTTCCAAAGCATGTTTATCTAAAACTTCACTCACAGGGCTAGTTAGCTCACATGTTTTCAAAATGATTTTCTCAGCAAGTGGCAATTGGAGTTTGGGCAACACATCAAGATCGAGCCTGCTATTTCTAGAATTGAGCCACCACCTAATGAAACAAAATTGTTATAGGGTTCGTCTTATTATGATTTATATACATGGATATGTTAAGTTTATTAGCATGCATTAGGGTATCTATTGTGAGTTCTACTTGGTTTTAGTGTATTTGAATTGTTAAAAATAGAAAAGTTGTGATTCTTACTTTGTACGGTGTTGGTAGGCTTGATCTATGAAGTGATGTTGTTTATAAAGAGAAATTATTAGTTAATGAGATGTTGATGTATTGGTGTTGGGAAATTATTACATTGTGAAGTGTATTTGAGTTGATGTTGGGTATTGCATAGGTTGGTTTGTTTATAAATTAGAGGAGATGCTGTCGAAATTTTCTAGAATAAGTAGTATATTCATGGGCCTTGACGGTAAATTCTAGCTTCTAGTTAGAATATATCGTTGGCGCACGGAACACTTCTAGTAAGTTAGAGGTACTGGGAGTGGGGTATGTCAGCTTGGTATCAGAGTATGGTTTTGGTAATTATATGCACTATACTAGCATGCTAATGACATAGATTTAGATAATCATGTAATTTGGTGGCAAGGCTCGCCGGCTACAAGAAATGTTGTCTCAAACTTCCGTTGCTTCCCGTAAAGGTAATGATAAGAAAATTTATGAAGAGTAAGGAAGATGATGAAGCATATGATTTAGTTTATGATGATACCTAATTAATGAAAGTTCGTATGGTATATATGATCAATGAACTTTAGAAAAGAGCATGCAATTCGGGCAGTTAGTACTAATTAAAAGTACTGATTCACTTCATCTTATAGAAGTTCTGGGATGTATATTATCCATTCATATATAAAGGAATGCTAGAGAGAATGAATTTTTGAATATCATCCTGGAACAAAAATAAGACAAGTAAATGATGGCTATGAGAAGTGAAAAGACAAAACTCTGTATGTTCTCACCATTCCTAATGACAGGGATTCTCATTCTCAAATCCTTTGTAAAGTCTTTATGACCATTTAGTGCTTTGAAGATATCTTGAAAAGTGCAAATCATTGTCTCAGATTGACCCAGTCCAGGCTTACTTGATGATTTCAAGCCTCCAAAATGTATTTCATTACAATGTTATCCTAAGGGCTTTCTTTAACAGCTAATATCTCAACTAAATCATTTCTATTTTATCTCAATGTTGCAAAATGATGTCATCCTAACAATCTAATTTATCCTTTTCCTATAAAGGCCTTTGCATGGATTTTTAACATCAAACTTGTTATGGTGAAGATCATGTCTTGAGAACTCGGCTTGCCTTTGATACCTTCTATAATCAAATTTTGATCATGTAAGACTAGATGTCCTCCAATACAAGGTTCTCAGCCTTAATGTTTAATGAAATGTGTACAGTAATTGTTATTCGAGTTTTTAGCATGTAATGCTATTCCAACTTCTATTATGTGCAGAAGTCCATCTTCACTATCATCAGAATATTCATGATCATTACCAAAGTCATCATTATAAGTTACCATATTTCCAAGAACTTGCAAATCAGTCTCTAAGTTTTGAACTTGCAAAATTCATTATGGAAGTTTTAGAAATTTTAATACAGTTGTTGCAGTTTCAGATTCATGTGAACTATTTTCTGAAAAGTTGCAATCAGATTCCAAGTTCAGAAACTGTATGCTCCAGTTTCAGTCCAATACAAGCCATTCACTACATCGAAATTGAAGTACCAAAATCATCATTTCATTTGTTTAAAGCAATATGATTTGAAAGATTCCTTAAGAGTGCCAAACATCTTCTTATTTCCTTCATGTCCCTTGAAGCTTCAATCAAGCCAGACAATATGTTCATTTCTCATTCCTTCTCCTACTTTAAAGTGCCCCAAATATGTTATCCAATTACTTAGATAACTTTTCTTCAGCATCAGTTCCTTTACATTATCTTATATAGAAGCTCCAATTGTACAATTTGATGCTTCAAATCATTACTAATGTCCTCAATTCTTTGCATGAATGGTGGATTCAAAGTTTCTATCAAACTGCCCAAATGATTTAATCGGTTTGATTCTTTTTCCAACTTAACGTGGTTCACAATTTGAAGAAAGTGCCCAAATTCCCTACCTTGTAGCCATGACATCTTGAACAAGACATTTAATTTTCACCATATTCCAATTTGTTAGTCAAAACTATGAAATTTTGAAATCCTTCTCCAATAACATTGTCGATTGATAAACATGTCATTGTATAGACAAGGCATAAACTTGTAACATGGGGGGGAAATGAGCACTTAAATCACCTCTCAGTTTCATTCCCCCACCACTTGTTCTTACATGAGTTGTTATTTCATTGGATCCTATCATATATCAGTTCTTTTCTCGTTAAATCAACCCGAAGTTGTCATTATCCTTCAGTTCAGCCATGTATTTTCAATTGCTTGTGACCCTAAGCCCTCAAGTGAGCATAGAAATTTACTAATGATGTTCTTTTTATCCAGTCTCATTAAAGTGTCAGTTGTTTTGGCTTTCACTAATGTCATCTTTACAAAATTTTTGGAAAGAGATTCAAAAGTTGAAGCATTCCAAATTACTTTTTCCTCCTGCGATTTCTATTAATTCTTATCATGGATCAGGAATGGGTCTAGCAGGCTTAGAACTATGAATACCTGCAAGGATCTTTCTACGAGAATCACTTACAAGCATGTAGTGAGCTCACTTGCAAGCATGTAGTGAGCGGACATGAAGTCATTTTTGTATGTAATTGATACAGTGATGTAGGTATGAATCGAGAAAGTCAAAGGATAGTTGATCTTGAGTCACAGTTGCTACTGATATTTGGAAATATAATATCACAAATAGTTTAGAGGATGAAGGGATATTAGAGGTGATTCCATGAATCGAATGAATTAAGTATGAGTACTATATGAAAATTTGAAGGAAAGAGCGAGCTAGCATGAGTGAGCTAAAAGAACATAACTATGGCCAAGAATTTCAATGTTAAGACTCGTAAAGATTTTAGAGACATGACACCACGATTATTACAAGGTTAGCCAACAATTGAATGATTATGAGGAAAATGACAGCGGGGCAAGTACATGTAGTGAAAAGTTCTCAATGAAAGGAAGTTAAATATTAATACATAGGAGAGAAGTTATTAAGCTAATGAATTATGCGAGTCACCTATGGAATTTGGAAAATGAAGAATAAAAGACTTAATTAGCAAGAAATAAATGTCGATTAACGGCCAATTCCACTAATAAGTCATTGGAGACCACATGTTATAAAAGGAACTACAGGGGTGAGTAAGGCTAAGTGCAATCTTATAAATTTCATTCTTTAGACCTTATGAATGTTGAATTTCGAGGACGAAATTCTTTTGAAGGGGGTAAGATTGTGACGACCCGTCTTTCTATTTTCAAGCTCAACATTTACCCGTAAAAGTCAAAGGTGGAATGTTCAAGTTGAGGTCAAAGTTGGACTAAGATGCGGTAATTTAATTTTTGGGTTCATAATTTAAGCACTTAAATAAGTCGGGATTTATATGAAATTATATTATCATTTGGGATTTAAATGAAACAAGAACGAAGTCAAGGATTTAAATGAAGTAACGAAAAGCCGGAAGTTGAAGGAATTTAGGTGCAAATTTTCCTATATGTCTAGACTTTTCTTTGAATTGGGGCAATTGAGACATACATACACAGAGAGGGACGAGAGACAAAGAAAGAGAGAGGTCGCGGGAGGCTTGCTCGAGCCAATAAAAAAAAAGTGGAAGAAGCTTCGGACAAGAAGAAGAGGAACACAAGAATTCAACCAAGTAAGTATTAATTGTTTTAAGCCTTAATTCATGTAAATTTAAGATGCAACTCCATTTAAGATTTATGAAATTTTTTGAGAAACTAACACTAAAATCATGGCATAAGATGTTTTCCATAGTAAAAGATGTTTTCTATGTGTTAAGGAATATGAAATTTTAGATAGATATAGATGATATAAGATTTGGGGTGTTATGTATATATATTGGTGTGTGGGGGTATGTGTATATATCTAAAGAGGAGAAAAAAAAAAAGAAAAGAAAGAAAGCAAATGAACCAAGAGTTTCTACCAAAGTTTAAAAAAAAAAATAATTAAAGAATGAAAATGGAATCAGAAAGTTCAGGCGGCAGCCAAAATTAAAAAAAAAAAGTTTGACGAATCTTCGGAAGGAGGAAAGTACAAGAATGAAACACAAGTGTTTCTTATCTTTAAACTTTGTTTTATGCAAGTTAAGATGAAAATTATGTTTGAAGTTTATAGAAATTTTTATATATGCAATACTAGGTTGTACTTTTGCTTAAAATGGTAAGCGTTATTGTCGTGTTTTTAGTGATAATTGAGGATAAATTGGCATGGGATAATATGATTATTTGTAAGAATATACTAAATCTAGAGTAGATGAAAGAAATGAACAAATTCATATTAAATAGGAAACGTGGGAATTATGTTTAGAGTTTATGGAATGATAACATGGTAATTGAGAATGATTGGGGAAGAATGACTTAATATTTATTAGCAAATGTGGAAAATTGTTAAAGGCTAAGAAAGAACTTGCGTTAAAGGTAAAGAGTTAGTGTTGTTACTTAGTATCTATTTAAGATTTTAATAAGGGATATTATTATAATTTCTAAGATGGACTAAATAAAGCCTAGAATAATTATATAAAAGGAAGCAAAACATGTCAATATTGAATCCTAGGAAACCAAGCATGAATTCAAATAAAAAGACTTAAAGGTTGGAATTATGGTGCATGAAGTTTCTGCCATTCCAACTTTAGGAGGCCATAACTAATAGTATATGTGAAATTTTAACAAGATACAAGTTGAAAAATGATCTCCTATGAGTTGTCTATCATCCAAAATTGGAATGACACCAATTGGAGATCGGTAGAAGTTTTTATGACATGTTTTGTGAAAGTGGTCATTGTATACCGAGAACAGATTTTTGGAGAGGTTAAGAAATATTTTGGTATACCTAATGTAGTTTTTTGAGCTCAATTTCACACATAATGAACTTGTATGAGTTCCCGACATTCTAGAAGAATTTCATGAAAATACAACACCGTTTTTTAATTATAAAATGGCTTTAAATATGCATTGCCCAGAAAAACTTAACAATGATTGTTTGGAGACTTGAATTATGTCTTGATTCAATAAGGGGTACATATAATTGATGAAAGAGTTTAGTTAAGAGTGGAAATGAAAAAAAAGTAGATTATTATGATAGTATAATCCTGAGCTTTCTAATTTAGCATATAATGAGGAAGATGATTATCTAAACTAGAAAATCTTTAACTAATAAATAAGCTTGAAAGTAGATAAATGAGATTGAGCAAGGATAAGTAAAAGCAATGAGTTATATATGTGAATTGAGAAATAGAAAGGAATCAAATGTTAAGTGGAGTTTTATATAATGTTACAGGAAATGTTAAGGGTTAAAAGGAAGTAAAACACGTAAATATGCTACCGAGCCGGTGAGTGGAGATTCTTCTTTTCTTTTCTTTCTAAATGAAAATGTTTATTATGTTTTGATTTCACAGAAATTCGTAATATTTTATGATGATTGTATTTCCATGAAATTTCACGAAAGTTGATATTTCTTAGAAAAGTTCGTGTCAATGTTTGTATGAAATGATGTTTCATGATTTTAAAGAAATGTTTGAGTTGAGACATGATTTATGATGTATGAAAACCCCCCAAATTTGTATCCAATGTTATGATATGCTGCCTACGGGCGAAGGTGCCTATGGCTCAAGCTGACCAAATGAACGCCGCCTAGGCGAAGGGGCTTATGTGCTAGCTATGGCTCAAGCTATTTAATTGTGCCACCTAGTGGGAAGGGGTCATAAGGTACCTATGGCCTAAGCTGATGTCTACACGCGTATGACTTGATATCATGATCATGTGATGTTGGATACTCTTGGGGAAAGTTCTATGAAGATCTTGAAAGAAATGATTTTCATGATGCTTACAAGAATGACAATGATTCTATAAATGTTTCGATGTGAGATGAATTCAAGTTGATGAATTTTATGATGATTGTTATAATGAAATGATATTTCATGACAGTTTTCAATATGTAATGATTTTATAAATATTCATGTTATGCTGGAATTGAGTTCAAATTATGAAAGTTAAACATTTGAGATTTTGTAAAGTTATATTATGATTTTCCAAAGTATGTTAATCTAAAACTCCACTCACTGGGCTAGTTAGCTCACATGTTTTCAAAATGATTTTCTCAGTAGGTGGCAATTGGAGTTTGGGCAACACATCAGGATCGAGCCTGCTATTTCCAGAATTGAGCCACCACCTAACGAAACAAAATTGTTATAGGGTTCATCTTATTATGATTCATATACGTGGACATGTTAAGTTTATTAGCATGCATTGGGTATCTATTGTGAGTTCTACTTGGTTTTAGTGTATTTCTTCACAAGTGAATTGTTATAAATAGAAAAATTGTGATTCTTATGTTGTAAGGTGTTGGTAGGCTTGATCTATGAAGTGATGTTGCTTATAATGAGAAATTATTAGTTGGTGAGATGTTGATGAATTGGTGTTGGGAAATTATTGCATTCTGAAGTATATTTGGGTTGATGTTGGGTATTGTACAGGTTGGTTTGTTTATAAATTAGAGGAGATGCTGTCGAAATTTTCTAGAATAAGTAGTATATTCATGAGCTTTGACAGTAAATTCTAGCTTCTAGTTGGAATTTATCGTCGGCGCACGGCACACTTCTAGCAAGTTAGAGGTATTGGGAGTGGGGCCTGTCATCAATTTATCTAACAATGATGATTAGTCAATCTATTATCATAAGCCCCGTCACTCTCGATAAGAATACTCTAGTATTCTTGAAGAGAGTGGAACAATATTTTGATATTCTCTTAAATGCTATATAACGATGACGAGATATATATTGATTTACATATAATGAAATTGTCTGCATCGTTGATATTATAATGTGACTCATATATTTCAAACATCTCGGATTACTGAACAATTGATAATTGGAGCGATCATAAGCAAGTTTGTACTATGATATAAACTCATTCAGTGACCTTTCCTCTTCCTACAAGTTATCTAAGCCCCCTAGTGTTTTAGTGACTTAATGACAATGATATTGTGAATGACGATATTAATGATAATTTAGCTATATGAAATGCTAGCATTGTGAATAATCTTCACTAAAAGATCGCTTTGTAAACCTCTTCATGTATATTGTACTTTTATGCTGTCTTTATGTGTTTGCGCTTTGGTTAAGTGTCTTGATGTATGGTGCGCTTTGGATAAGCGATTTAATCTGCACTTTAGAAAGCAACTTGTATTTGCCCTGGGAGAGCGGCTTGTGGTTGTGCTTTAGAAAGTGGCTTGTATTTGCGCTGAGAGAGCGGCTTGTATTTGCGCTGGGAGAGCGACTTGTAGTTGCACTTCGTAAAGTGCCTTATCGTTACGCTGTTGAAAAGTGTCTTACCATTGTAATTTGTAAAGTGTCTTATCATTGCGCTGTTGAAAAGCGTCTTATCGTTGCGCTTTGTAAAGCGTCTTATAATTACCACATTAGGTGGCTTTCAAGAATATAATATTTACCATAATAGGTGGCCTCTAAGAATATAATATTTATCTCTTTAGGCGGCCTTCATACTCGATGATTGTAGCCCCATAAGCTTACATCGAGCCTTCATTCTGTAGAATTTAAACAAGAAAGAATATCAAATACAATTATATTAATATGTTGTTTATCTATACATGATTATTATTTTATCATGCTTCTTTATCTACCTTGATATTGATACCATTCCTCAATTCTTATTCACGCCTAACATTCCTCCTCGGCACTTTTGTCAACTTCAATCCTAATTCTTCCACCTAGTATCCAATATTAATTCCACCCCGACTCCTGAGTATTAATTTCTCGAAATGATTTCCTTGTCTCTCTGTCGCTGGCTTTCTTCTTTACCATCCAACATTATCACTTTAATTCACCTCAATTAACGATTTGAAAAACCAGAAGTATTACTTCCGTTGCGCTTCACTGAATCCATATTACGTCTTGGAGTATTCTCCAGTTTTCTGATTCGCCTTTCCATTAGCTTGGATCATTCCATTCTTTATGAATTAGAGTCATTTTTTTACCAGCAAAAACCCAAATTACTCATGGGTCAAAGCCATACCAATTGTAAATGCCTATATCACCAACTGCATCTCACATATATCGCTGCTTTATCCTCTTTGCTAATCATTAATCGTTGATCGCTTCCGATTTTCCTCACTCATCCTTGCAAATCGCTTCATGAATAATCGCTCCATGATGATATCATGAATATGAGTGGTTAAAGTTCCCTGATGATCGCTCACACTTATGATCGTTGTAAGACCGTAATCATATCGATCATCGGAATCACCTCGCTGCCAGAATTTCAAGCTAGCTAGTAAGTTTGGTCCTGCCTTCCTCTCCAGTTTCTGATCATTTGTAACCCGGTAGCCTTGCTTCGTACTTAACGATAATTCCAGGCCAATTACTGGATAATCTTATGTCAGACTCTAGTTAAGTTGCAGCCCTTGTCAAGCAGTCAATCTGATAACTGTATTATTACACTTCCCTATCTGATCTCACCCTTTCTCTCTGGTAACACTTCCTTTTTTATTCATCAAAGTCAAGTTTTCTATCTTATTTACTGAATTCAAATTCCATGTTTTTGCTCATTCACCACTTAGTTAAAACATTAACCCCATAATTAAGAATTTGATTGATACACTTACTTGGTTAATTAAAATCTAAAGCATTTTTAAAGGCCAAAATTTCTGCCTCAACAACTGGAGATGATTAAAAATTTCTATATAAAATTAAAAGATATAATAAACAAAATTCTGAAAATTTAGAGGGAAAAAAAAAATTAAGGTGAGCAGATAAATAGATTATTAAAAAATTACTCCGCAAAATTAAAAAATGAACTCACTACTTAGTTAGTATTATCCAATTACCACCATTTAGTTAGTATTATCTGATTATTATTGTTATTATGGTGAATGAAAATAAAAATAGAAAAATAAATGAGACATAGCTTGACATTATCATGACATCAGATTCTTAATTCCCTTATGATGCTAGTTTTAAATGAGAAAAATTAACTCACCACTTAGTTAATATTATAAATATATAGATTATTATTATTATTATTAGGGTAAATGAAAATAAAAATAGAAAAATAAATGAGACATCAACTTGACATGATCATGACATCAGATTCCTAATTCCTTTAAGATGCCAGTTTAGACGGGAAAAATTAACTCACCACTTAGTTAGTATTATAAATATATATAGATATATAGATTACTACCACTTAATTAGTATTATCCGATTATTATTATTATTATTATTAGGGTGAATGAAAATAAAAATAGAAAAATAAATGAGACATCAGTTTAACATCATCATGACATCAGATTTCTAATTCCCTTAGTATGCTAGTTTTAGACGGGAAAAATTAACCCACCACTTAGTTAGTATTATAAATATATAGATTATTAATATCTTCTTATATTGCCCACCTAATTCATCACTTCCTCCTCCTCATCTCCTTGTTAATTGTTGTTTCTCAACCTTATCGCTGAATAGCACTTTATAAGAGCATCTTCAATGCTTGGTTGGATTGGGGGTAAAATGTACTCCACATAAGCCAATGCATTTTTTGGCCAAAAAACCACTCTCCAATGCACAATGAAATGGACCAAGTGCAGATAAGCTGGCTAGGCAAAAAGGTCGATTAGGTCTGGCACCGGGTCTGGTTTGAGACCCTGGGTGGGACTACATGACTCAGCAAATTGGGCAGTTTTTCTAATAAACAAATACAGAAATATACAACACTTTTGGGGGGGGATTTCCCGGGTAAAGCATATTACCTCTCAACCAACTGAACACATTCTTTCACCCACAAACACAGAGAAAACAGATATAAACCATGGAGATAATTTGTCCGGCTCGATGAGAGAAATAAGCATCACAGTATTAGCAAGGATTCAAAGATCTGCAAGTTAAAAAATTGCCGTTGTCATCCGCAAATTAAGGTAAGCCTTGATATGTTGTCTCCTGCAGTAGCTTCAAAGCTTGGATTCGAGTATGTCTGAAGCATGTGTTGGCAAAATGTTGATTAAAAAAATCTGCCTAGATATCCATTTGAATGAATTTCGTAATTTTGCAGTCCCAATTCTGCTCTTTGTGCATTTCATTATCTATTTTTTCTTTCTTTAATTTTGTTGGATTATATATGGATGACAACTACATATTATTTGAGATAAAGAATCAATTTAGATCTGCACAAGTATAATAGGGGTAGATAACCAAGAGAAGAGCATAAATTCAAGCCTTCAATTCATATTTTCTATGAATGTTGGTAGAACAAATAACTTAATAAATGTTGGGAGGTGAAACAGGGAAGAGAAGAGCAAGGCTGAGGAAAATATTGTCAAATTTGTATCAATAAAATTGTGTCAGTGGCTTGGACACCCCACTTGTGGTTGCAAAATAAATTGGACATTTAATTGAATGTAAAGTTCTCACATGTTTCTGGCTTTTTGCAAATTTGGATGCTTCTCAAGTAAATTAACTTTTTAATAAGTGAAATGAATCTTATGGCTAGCCATATTACTGTCTCCCATGTTTCTGGCTTTCATTTTTCAATTGTCTTATCTTAATCCTCTTAAGTTTGGCATTTGGTTCTGGAAAGAAAAGAACATAATAACAGAAAATGCTGTTTTCCAGCACTGAAAGTGCTTCATAGTATTCACAGAGCATTCTATTTTCTTGTTTGTTATACCGTTTATTCCTATCAACTGTGTGTAATTCCTTGAGAGGAAATTGAACAGAATCTAATTTCTGTTGGCGCGCACACACACACACACACACATATATATATACTGCATCCCCTACTTTCCCGTTGTAAATGAATCTTACAATTGCTACTGTGTTCATTTTACGTAGGCATCACATGATGAATTCTCAAGACTCGAATATCACATCTATGCCACATATTCTAAATGCTACAGGATCAAATGGGATGGTAAATATGTCATCTATGGCACAAGTCCTAGAGGCTGGAGGATCGAATGGGATGGTAAATATCTCATCTATGCCAAAAATTCTAGAGGCCACATGATCAAATGGGATGTCAAATCAGTTTGCTCCTTTAAATCCTACGTTTCAGCCCAGCTATATCTTCAATCCGAATGATGCGAATGGAAATGGGTTATCATTCCAACAACTACTTAATACTCGTGCATTATCTGTTGAACTTACACAAACAACCTCTAACCATAAAAGAGCTAAGACAGTAGATAAAGATTCTAACAACTCTCAAGCTTCTGAGGTCGCAATTGGGTACAAAAACTAGAATAAAGCTGAAGATGTTGCATTGGCAAAAGCTTGGCTTTACATCTCCGTTGACGCCGATGTTGGCAATAACCAAAAGAATACGGCATTGTGGAAACGTGCATTTCAAGTTTGGAAAGAAGACAAGGGGATTGAATGCAATAAGACCCGAATCCCCAACAGCTTAAGTTGTCGTTGGAAAAAGATATCATAGGCTGTTACTAAGTTCAATTCATACTATAAAAAACTAGATCGACATCTACAGAGTGGCAGCAACTTGGAAGATATGGTTGGCTTCTATACCTTGTCATACTAATTGATCAGGCAGTTTTTTTTGTCCTGCTAATTCTGTTTTCTTATGTGTTTCCTTATATCTATGCATTGTAGAAGCGGCAAGCTACATGTATGTATCTGGCATGCACTAGAAA
Source organism: Nyctanthes arbor-tristis (assembly GCA_963692815.1). Lineage (NCBI taxonomy): Eukaryota > Viridiplantae > Streptophyta > Magnoliopsida > Lamiales > Oleaceae > Nyctanthes > Nyctanthes arbor-tristis. The sequence continues at coordinate 34,908 of CAVNYN010213067.1, forward strand.
AAAAAGAATTCAAGTTTGAACATTGTTGGGAGATATTGATAGAGAACCCAAAATGGTGCACAAAAGAGCTTGGGAGAACAAATGAATACGACGGAGGGGCAGAGTACAAATACGTAGACCCACCAATAGCGAATGCTATTCCAGAGAGTGGTGGTATAGAGGAAACAAGCAATTCTGTACCGTTTGATGGCAATCATGCTGATGGCATTGTACGCCCACAAGGAAGGAAATGGTGTAAAAAGAGAAAAAGGAAGTTAAATGAAGAAACTGGTGTGGTTGATGCTCTAAAAAATCTACAGTCCACGCTAGAGATGCAAATTAATTTCTCCGATCTAAGAATTGGAGTTAAAAAGAGAGAATGATAGGAAGGAATTTGAATTCAAACAACAAGTAATGAACTGAGAGTTAGATTTCAAGGCTGTTGCTCAACAAATGAAGCTGAAGAGCCAAGAACTTCGAGAAAAAGCTCAAGAAAGAAAAGAGCAATTTCGGGAAAAAGCTCAAAAGAGAGAAGAGCAACATCGTAGTATGAGTCTAGATGTTAGCAAACTTCCATTACATCTGTGGAAAAGCTATGAAATGTACCAAGCTCGTATATTAAAAGAGTGGGAAAAAGAAGGACTTTCTGGGGACAGTTCAGTAAGTGTGGCCCTAGAGGTATTTCGGTTTTGTTAAACTTGTGTAATTGGTTATTATTATTGGCTGCTTTAAATTTACTCTTGCTTTTTTAATAAGATTAGTATAATATATATATTTTTTGAGTTCCTTGTCTCCAATTCTAATTCCAGTTGCAACCACAGGAAACCAAACCAGTGACTGACCCCTTGGAGGACTATTCCAGCACTAGTGAAGATGTATATCTTGACAAAGAATGAAGAATAGAACAAGTGTTCGCTTTTTGGCTTTTTTGTTTTGTAGATTGAACTTGTACATGTAGCTACTAGGGGCAATGGTTCTTTTGTTTATTTTGTATATCTTATGCACAATCAAGTGTCTGTAATTTGGATAAATTTGTGTAAGCTACATGAGCAAGAGATCGGAAGAGCGTATTTGTTGCTATTGCCACATTTCTAATGAAGTTTTAGTTCCTTTCTCGTATTAGCAATGCATTATGTTCATCTTTTAGTTTGATTGATGTCGGGAAATTATGTTGTTTTTCCAAACTGATTGTCAAATTTTTAGATTCTGGTGAGTTTTAGTTCCTTCTATATTGAGAGTTTGTTTGCTATTTTTTTATGCATTAGTAACTGCTTTTAGATTTTGGTGAGTTATTTTTTTTTTTTTGAAAGGAGATTCTGGTGAGTTTTGGTTCCTTCTATATTGGGAGTTTGTTTGCTGTTTTTTTTTGGATTGATGACTACTTTTAGATTCTGGTGAGTTTTAGTTTCTATTATATTGGGAGTTTGTTTGCTGTTTTTTTTGGATTGATGACTACTTTTAGATTCTGGTGAGTTTTAGTTCCTTTATATTGGGAGTTTGTTTGCTATTTTTTTATGGATTGATGACTATTTTCTGGTCTGCTTTGTTTGCTTTTTTTATGGATTATGACTACTTTCTAGTTTGTTTAAATATTCATGTTATATATGCATGATGGTGTTGCATTTTGTGTTCCTTGGATCACAGCAGAACATCTAGCATTGATTGCTTTTTATTGTGCCTATGAAGATCAGCCAAAACTACTACAACCATGGAGGATTCCATTGGATGCAGTAGTACATTGTTTAGTTAAATAATGACAATTGTATGAAGATTTGTCACAGGTTAAGTTGATAGAAAATCTACATGAGACCATCAGTTATTCCATAAACATGTCAAGGTCAATGAATATAGAAATGATACTGTCCACATAAGATGATTAGTTCAACAACTTGAACAATATTAATATATTGAAAACATTCATTACAAAGTCTTCTTTCTTTGCAAGCACACCAACCAACAAAATAAAAATAGAAATAGTGACAATTACTTATCAAAGATCAAAGACTACCAAGTACACTTATGACATTAACATCAGGAACACAAATCATGTGTCCCCATATATATCCCACATGTGACTGATAAGATCAGACTTCAAATCATTGTGTAAGCTCATGTCTTGAACATTCTTCAACCGGCTAATCATTCTTGCTCTATACCAACATCTTCAGACACTTCCTCCCCACAGTCTTGCCAATTTTCCGGATCCATGCCTTGACTATTCTTACTCTCAATTATCATATTGTGCAAAATAATGCATGTTTTCATTATCTTTCCAAGATCTTTTGCATTCCACATAAGTGCGGGGCCTTTGATAATATGCCATCTACTTTGTAACACTCCAAATGCATGTTCTACATCTTTTCTTATAGCTTCATGGTGCTTTGCAAAAATTTTGTCATTCATAGAAGATGGTTGGGAGATTGTTTGAATGAGAGTGGCATATGATGAATAAATTCCATCAGACAAGTAATAGCCCATATTGTAATTATGCCCTTTTATAGTGAAGTTGCATGGTGGAGCCACATCATTCATGATATCATCAAACAATGGAGAGTGGTCTAAAACTGAAATATCATTATGTGTACCTGCCATCCCGAAGAATGCATGCCAAATCCATAAGTTCTTTGAAGCAACAATCTTTAGAATGAGAGTTGGAACCCTTTTAAAGCCATTTGTATGTGTGCCATGCCAAGCCATTGGACAGTTTTTCCAATGCCAATGCATGCAGTCCAAGCTACCAAGCACACCAGGGAACCCTCGAGCCTCACCTTCTTTAAGCAACAAATCAATATCATTTGCAGTCGACTTCCTCAGATAATAACCTTCAAAAATCCCAATAACTGCATCGCAAAAATTTGGACATATTCATCAAGTGCATCAACTGCACAGCCATAAGCAAGCATACGTACTGCTGCTATCATTTTTTGTAGTGGACTTAGCCCATAATTTCCAACTGCATCAACCTTTTGTGTGAAATAGTCATTGAAACTTTGAATCTCATTTAAAATGCGTTGGAACGAAGTTATGTCCATCCGAAATTGACGCCTAAAATGCTCTAGTGTATACTTTGATCTCTCACCACTAAAGTAGTCACTAACAATTAACTGATGGCGTTCTACCCTTTCACGCCAAATGTACCAAGTGTTGAGCCTCCATGTCTACGCTTTTTCTTTGTTAACATTGAAGAAATTAGCAAGGGAACATGAAGTGCACATATTTGAACCATATTTTGTGTCACTGCAGTGTTTAGACTTTCTTCAGTGGAGGGCTTGTCTAATAATTTTCTTGTAAGTGAAAACTCATTGTCACTGGATGACGACCTACTAGAGTCTGATTCATAATCGAATGAATGCATTACCTCTTGTCCACACCTACAGGGGGAAAAAAGAAATGGAACAAAAAAAAAACAGAGGAATGTATTATGTTGTAGAAATGGCAACATAACAACCAAATTTTTGGGAGGAAGCAGCCAGAAAAGAAAAAACTATGTGGAGCTTTCTAGGAATCATCTTCTTCACTAGAAAGTTGGATACTTGAATGATTCTATCCTTCTTGGGATTATCTTCATGACCTTGAATCAGTACAATCAATTTCCAGTAAAGCTTGAATGAATCATTCATCATTCAGAAAAATCTCTAAGAAGATCAACTTTTTCTACCACCTTATAGTTGGAAGAAGTGTACTGATTTTATTTTTTATTGCACCCCTTAGAGGCAAAATTAGTAGAAGTAATTTCAATATAATTTGAGCACATATACTAGAGTTTCTTGGAATAATACTAATATTCTTCTCCTCATGCTACCACAAGACAAAGGGGTGAAAACTAACTTTGAATCATAGAGAAACACATGATAATTGCATCCACGCTATAAGCTAATGGGATAAAGGAAACCATCAAAAGTTTTATGTAAACTAAAATATCTAGGGAGCAATCTAAATGTTCAATGTGTAACTAGTTACAGCTTCACTTGTAAACATCCAACAAAATGTTTTCCATTTCACTCAAAGACCGTAATGACATTGTACTTTCCCTTCCTAATTAATTCCTATATCACAGTAATATAATATATTGGCAGGAAGGTATAAAACACAACCTATGCTTCATGTTCTATCTCTATGATAAGGATTTACTTCCAAGGGGAAATTCAACAAACAGGTTATTTGCAATGGATTTCTACAAATTCCTATGTTAATTATTCTTCTTGTAAATGTTTACTCATTGATAGATATAGATTCTGGGATTCTTGAAGGATTAAATACCTTAGGAAATTTAACAAATCAAAATGCTCAGCTTTTTCATACTGATATATATATATATAGAGATAATTCAAGGTGCCTTCTTTGTTAAAGGGGAAGTGAAGATAGATATGCTTGTAAAAAAAATATTGATAAACCAACATAATCATTATATAGTTGCATTCTGTTAACAAAGAATTATCCAAAAAAGCAATTGAAACAAACGCATCTGCTAAAAATCACAACTGTTATCTTTTTCTGGGCATAATTCTTGACATGGAAAATCTACAATAACTACTAAAACCGATGCATTAGAAAAGAAAAAGAGAAGAAATAATTAACCGTCGAAGATAAAGGAATGCAAGATGAGAATGGAGCATATGAAATTACCGTGGAAGATGGATACTTCAAAGAAATTGTCTTTCAGAGTATTCTTTCCCCTACCTCTGACCCCCTTTTTTTTAATGTTTTTGGACACAGTGCATTAAAGGGTTATTTGGAGTCTCTCGGTCCATTCCATGGATAGTTGGGCCACATAAAAAGAGACCCCCTTCCATTCCCTTGCCACATTAGCACCAATGCATTAGATGCATTGAAGATGCTCTAAACAAACTCTCTTTCTATTTGGTCATTCATCCAATTCCGTTCTCTAACCCTTCTAATCATTTTCAGCAACCAAATTTCATTCTTATCATTACTCAATTTTCTTCATCAATTAACTCCTTCTCTTCGCTAATCTAACTCACTGAGCCAAGTTTACACCCTTCTTGAATCATACTCAGCAACTGTCCTTTCCCGACAAATACTTGTTCACGAACTGTTAATCGCTTATTCAAAGGATTGCTTGTTCTGATAACCACTGGAACTATATCGCTCCATCTTTGACAGGCACTCAATTCACTGATTACACTCTAATTCCTTTACTATTGGTTCACTTCGCCAATCGCTCATTGTCCAAATCGCTTGTCTTGTCTATTCCATTAGTTGATTTTTCTCTTTGGTTCTCTTGATTAGTGATGGCTTTTATTCTAGAATAATTCCAAAGAATCAAACAGTCCCGACAATTGTCGATATGTCGATAGTTATCGTTTACGTAGCATAACCACTTGGGCTAGAAACCACCAGAATCAGATTTTCCAATAAAAATGAACTGAAATTGTAAATCTGCAAATGCTGATAAAAATTTTCATCTTATAATAGTGCAATAGCCTAAAAACAATGAAACTAAAAGAGGACATGAGAGACATTAGAAACACAGGAACAATTAGCATATGAATGATATAGGAACCAACCATTGTATTTTAATTTCCTACGAAACATTGAATCAACACTGAAGATAAACTACCAGAAGACAAGTTTATTTTAACTTGGTTATGGCTAGTTCAAAATGACTATTAAATTAACACAGATACCAATTCTGCTAATCTCAGACCCAGCAACATTAGTTGAAGTTTAATACAAAGCGATAACAATTAGAAGTCTAGAATCATTGAAACGTACTAACGATTGTAACTTCACTACTCCCTTATCTCGTAATTCCTGATTATGTCCAGATTCAACTCCTAGACCAAAACTAGAATCATTTTGCATCAAAGAGTTAAAGAAACTCAGAGACAGGCAATATTGTATTCGAACATGACCAATAAAACAGCAACACAGTTGTAATTTAACATCTAATGAAATAGCAAAATGGACTTGAGCATGAAGACGACAAAATTTTTTTTCTTAAACTTCGAAGCAGCTCTCTTGTAGATGAATTTCCAATCCTAAGTAACTAACAAGACAATAGAAAGAATTAAAAATCAAAGCACCTATACGCAGCTTTGAACCTATTAATATCATTTGGACCAATATAACTCACTGATTTCAGATCAAACTGTATAGCGATTAACACAGAATTTATTTGAAGTATTCAAAACTGATTACTTATCTAAATGAAGGGAACATCACCAATCCATGATCCCAAGAATCTCTTGTGTTCCCTTCGACCTTTTTCCTCTGATTTTGCGATTTTTTGTTTCAGAAAGTATCCCAACCAAAAGCAGTTCATGACTTTTTGATGGAAATTCCCGCAAGACGGTGCCAAAATGATCCGAAATAAGGTACCGGATCATTCAAAATTTGGTACGTGTTTGTGTTGGTTGGAAAGGAATTGCAGCGATGCTACATCTTTTGAGAACAGAGGAATAGAAGAGGGAAAAGAGAGAAGAGAGAAGGAAGCATGAATCTGACGCTGTCCCTGAGGGAAAAAATGTCTATATATATATATATACGTATAGACTCTCAAAGAACATCTTTGAGAAAATATAAGGTTGGGAGAATTGAATAAAGAACCCTATAACTAATCAGTATCAGTTAGATTTAATAGTACGGAACATTGATGTGGCACACTTTTGACGATTAGTTACTTTTATCCAATCTTTTAACCAATACATCAATTATTTACCAATGATGATTAGTCAATATGTGATTATAAACATCTCTGATTACTGAATAATTAATAATTGAAGTGATCACAAGCAAGTCGTATTCTGATAAAACTCATTGAGTGACTTTTCCTTATCCCTCAAGCTATCTAGGCCCCCTTCTGTTTTAGTGACTTAGTGATAATGATAAAAATGGCGACATAGATGCTGACTTTGTGATGGGAAATGTTACAATTGTGAATGACCTTCGTTACTGTATCATTTTTTAGTGCTTACCATATTGAATGGCCTTTAATAACATGTTGCTTTATAAGTATGTTCATGTATGGTGCACTTTACAAGCGTCTTTCAGTTTGTATTCTAGGCGAAAGACTCGATTTTTGCGTTCTGGACGAACGATTTAATATTTTGTGTTCTGGGCGAACGGCTTGATATTTTAAGCTATGTGCGAGTATCTTTATATTTTGTGTTTTGGGTAAACGACTTGATATTTTGCGTTCTGGGTGAACGACTTTGCTCTCTGGGCAAGCATCTTTATATTTTGTGTTCTAGGCGAACGACTTGATACTTTGCGCTCTAGGCAAACGTCTTTATACTTTCCGTTCTACGCGAATGACTTGATACTTTGCACTCTGGGCGAGCGTCTTCAACCATATTAGATGGCCTTCAATAGTTTATCACCCTTGGGCATTTACCACATTAGGTGGCCTTCAAGAATATATCACCCTTAGGCATTTACCACATTAGGTCGCCATTGATCACTCCGATTATTAATTATTCAGTAATTAGAGATGTTTATGATCATAGATTGACTGTAATGACCCGCTCCACTTTTACATGATATTGTCCTTTTTTGGCCTAGCCCGCACGGTTTTGCTCTTGAGCTCCCACTCAAAAGGCCTCATGTTAGTTGGAGCGGATCTCTTGACATATAAACTATTCTTACTTTCTCTACCCAAGCGATGTGGGATTGAGGCTGTCACAATCACCCTATCTAAGGGGGCCCAACGTCCTCGTTGTCCACACTTTCGGTTGGGCTTTTCTCTGATGCCATCTGTAATAAACCGCTCCACTTTGACATGATATTGTCCGTTTTTGGCCTAACCCGCACGGTTTTGCTCTTGAGCTCTCACTCAAAAGGCCTCATGTCCGTTGGAGTGGATCTCTTGACATATAAACTGGTCTCACTTTCTCTACCCAAGCGATGTGGGATTGAGCCCCTTTTGGGTGAGAGCTCAAGAGCAAAACCGTGCGGGTTAGGCCAAAAGCGGACAATATCATGTCAAAGTGGAGCGGGTCATTACAGTTTGGTATCAGAGCACTAGGTATACTTTTCTGAAAAAAATTTCGGTTACTATTCACCATAAACAGTAACCGCTCATTATGTAACAGTGAACAGTAACCATGAGTTACTGTTTGCAGTGAATAGTAGCTGTTTGGGTTTCCGAAAAAATATTATATATATACATATATACATTAGAGTTCGACTGCTATCCGCTCCCACCACGCCACGCCGACTTTGAAAAGGTAGAGTGTTTTGAAAGCTTTATTACAGTAAAATTTGAAATTTATATTGGGTACTGTGAATTTTATTTCCATAACTGCATCTAAATTTGAAAGCCTATGTTATAGATTCATGCGATTTTGAATGAAAATTTACTATAGCTAATGCAGTATAAATGTTTAAATATTTGTATCCAATACATGCTATGAATTTTTACTATGAGTTACTAAATTCATATTTTGAACTGCGATGTGAAGTTGAACTCTATTTTCCAAACATAAGCTAGTCCTCGAAATTAGGTTAAAATCTATAGTAAACCATTGGACTCTAACATCATAAATGGTATGACGAATATGGCTCGCACGAGACGTACTGCTAGGAAAACCACAGCCTTTGATCGCGTGATGCGAGGGTGGGTGCGCGAGTATGAGGAGTTAGTTTGGAACCCAAGGCATAACGTGTTTAAGCCTATTGGAGAGGTATATCATCTATGGTTGATGGCTTATAAGGAACGCCCCCACTTGGCAGACGGAATCACAGCCGCCTTACGCCTCATCAACTCACTGCCAGCGGGGTTGCGGGGAACGGCTGGGGCGATCTACCAGGGTTTGGTGGTCATTCCGCCTGACGAGCCACCGTATATCGACTTCATAGCATTTGTGGACCGATTGCTAGCGGAGTGGGCACCACTCGAATCTGACGATGACATGCCACCACTTAAAGAGATAGCTCCACCTAAATCTAATGATGATACGCTACGCTACCATTTGAGAATGTGGCACCACATGAATCAGATGAAGATGAGGCACACCCTGCCAAGAAGCCTCGAGTGAAGACTGGGGATAATAAATCTAGTGAGGATATTGATCCAAGCCAAGATAGTGACCCCAGCAAGGATGAAGAGGAGGGCAATGGGAATAAAGACAATATCATTATTATTAGCGATGATAGTAGTGATAGTGGTGAAGAATAGGCAAAGGATAGATGATTTCGTTCAAGTTATTATGGAAAATTTTAGAGTAGGATTTCCATTTTTATTTTAGATTCACTTTGAGTATTTCTATTATTCAAACATTATGTTACAAGATTTGGGTAATTGGGAATAAAGTTGATATTTGATTTTACATTATGTCTTGATGTTTTGTATTGGGATTATGAACTATGGATGAATGATATGAGATAAACACTCATAAGCAAGTTTCTAAGTTAATTCTTACTTTGGTATCAGGATGCCTCCTCAACGCAATCCCCAAGCTACTAATGCTAGATCTTAGGCAGCTGCTAGCGGGGCCCAAACTGGGGGCAATACAGGAGATGCTCTTTTGAGAGATCTTGTTACCGCAATTCAGGGGCTTACCCGGAATCAAAATGCCCCTGCTGCCTCAAATCCACCAACGCATGGCAACAATACGAGTCATGTAGTTGAGCAATTTCGTCGTTATAAGCCACCCACGTTCAATGGTCGAGCAGGACCACTAGCCGTAGAGGAATGGCTGAGGGCCCTTGAACGGATATTTGAGCATATAGAATGTTCAGAAGCTCAAAAAGTTTCCTACGCTGTTTTTATACTGACAGAGGATGCAGGACACTGGTGGGAATCCTACCGCCGAACCATGACAGAAGCTCAAAGACGTGCTATGACTTGGGAGGAGTTCAAAGAGCTTATCATGGAAACATATTTCCACAATCTTATCGCGACGAGAAGGAGTCAGAGTTTCTTGACCTCAAGCGGGGGCTATGTCTCTAGTGGAGTATGAAAGGAAGTTCAGCCAACTGTCTCGATATACGATAAGGGGCTTGCGCCCAAAAATTAGGGGAATACTGGCTGGACATAAACTCGTGACGCATGCTCGAGTCGTGGAGCGAGCACGAGCCGTGTATACCAACTTAGAGTTGGAAAAACCGACAGCTAAACCTGCAGAGATAACAGGCAAGAGGAAATGGGACGGTCAGAACAAGGGAAAGGGTAAATATGAGGATAAGAAAGGAAAGACAGAAGAGCCAAAGATTAAGCCTCTTTGCCCGACATGTCAAAAGAACTATAGTGGGGATGCTTGCTCAGGAAAGAGAGATGCTACAGGTGCAAGGAACCCGGGCATATGGCTGGTGAATACCCTAAGTTTAACGGCAAAGAGTCTGATACGAAAGGAAAAGAGCAGGACCGGAAAGGAAATGCACGTGTCTAGGTTGCCGCAAGATGCCAATTTGTCTTAAATCATGTATTAGGGATCTCATTTTGGTAGTAAGGAGTTGACAAAGATATTCTAGAATTTGCTATTGGGCTATCTCAAATTTCACAGGTAAAGTCTTTCATTTGAACAACGTTTCACAATGTTTATTTAAGGTATTTTAACATTTGGACCATATGGTGGTAATTTGGTGGAACTCTATATTCGTTTATGGAGTCTACGAAAATGTCAAATAAACTAATTTATCAAGCAATTCAGACATTGATGTTTTCCCCCTAGAGATAGGAATGGGGTTGCCCATTGTTTAGCATCATATAGGACGCGGTCTTTTGTACACTATATGTGTGCTCATTGTATTTTTTTTTTTTTTTTGCTTCTTTCTTTCACCATTGATTAAGTGGGAAGATTCTTACCAAAAAAAAATCAAATATATGCAAACTATATTATAGTGATTGATATTTAAATCCCAATTTGGCAAAATAGTTATAAAACTTAAGTGTCATATATGCTAACTAGTACTGCACCTGTGCGTTGCACGGAAAGTCATATTCTAAAAAAGGTAAGTAAAAATACAATATAATATCAAGTTACGAATATTTAAAAAGAAAAAGAATCCAATATATATTCCACTGTTTTCAAAATGAATAATCTCTACTACATTGATCAACTTGGTATAGACTTGTTTCAAACACTCAAGACAATGGAACTAATGAGCAATCAAAATCACTCGTCAAAGATATTAATAATTTATCTAACAATGTAGCAAGCATTGAATAAAAAAATCCTTGGGTGAAGTATAAGTAATTGGGTACCAAGTTTAGCCTTTCAACTGTGCAATGCACTGGAAGAAAAATTCACATTAAGTTAACCTACATAAGAAATGAGAAATTAGTTGCCAACAAATTTACATCAACAGGACAATGAATGATAGTATCTTAATAAAGTTTTTCCCTCATTTTTTGGGTATATTGTGGAATCCTAAAATTCATTGGCTCAAGCACTGTTTATTTATTAAGTGGGTTAATTACTTGTTAAATATGAGAGGAAATTAACAAAAGCTAATATTGTTAGGAAGCATTTATAATTCTCCAATTTTTCTTAAGGGATTAAACTAAAACATTTAGCACCAATTCATTTTATCTTTCCTTTTTTCATTTCAACTTTTTTTTGACATATAATATAATAATTTGGGCCAATTTATAAACACAGCTTCTATCCTACATGTGAATCTAATGAACATGCTCTAATTAAGACTATAATCATACTCAATAATAACCTATACAAATAATATTTACAGTCTATGAAACATTTTCATACGGCCAACTCAAAAAACTCAATCTATAGTTGGCAAAACCCATTTTGTACGTTATGTGATTACCAAAAAAGAGGGCAATGAAAGAAAAAACAAGAAACTTATTCAAAAATAACCAAAATTTTAAAAAATTAATAACAAATTTCAGCGGATATTTCGAAAAGCTACCGGAACATATTTCTTCAACAATCAACTCACTTTGGTTGGATCCAAATTTCAATAAGAACCCAATTACAAATATGAGTTTTTATTGATCCTCAAGCCAAATTAAAGATCTAGATGTTGGGTAATCAATCCTTGTGATTGCTCTTCGTTGAAGGCCATATCACTAAAAAATAAGTGTAAAAGCTTAAGCATACGGCTTCAATGGTAAGAAAACCTAACATGTGCCCCTCAAACTAGTTGTATCCAAACCCTGTATTCTCCAACTTTCTGAGAAACTAAATGAATTCCCTGTTCATATCTCATTGCAAAAGATAAGGAAGCAATAAACTTCTTAATAATAATTCTGAGTGATTTAACTTTCAAAAGATTACATCTTTGATTGCGAAACACCACCAATCATACTTAAGGACCTCTACTGCTTCCTTATAAGTTTTTCCTAATTCTACTGTGCCATAATTACAAAAAACACAATAGTTAGCCAACAATACTTGATCATCATTCAATAACACCAAATTCTAAGGGAGAAATGAAGAAAACTTTGAAGCTTTCAAATATATGCTTTCAGAGCAGCACAAAACATTGATACCAGATATTGCCTCATAAATCTGCTATGTAATTTAAGAGCAAACAAGACAGGACTTCATTCCCCACCTGTATAGCCATGACTACCACTATAGGAGTCAAAGACGAAAACTTTCCTAACGAAGAACGAGTACATCCATGGAAAATTGAATTAACTAATATGAGATTAGATTTTTGTGTGTTTCCAGTGTGTTTAGTGAATTTGGATGAGCGAACGGATGACTTGTGGACATCACGTGGCAAGACAAGCTACACAATGTACTACTAAGTCATGTTTAAGACCATATATGTGCAAAATGCCCCTCCCATGGCTTAAACACATGGATCTAAGTTGGGTCCAGCCGGGAAGCCATGTAAGTACAACCCAGTAAAAGGAGGGCCCGAATATCAAGAAGGATCGCCATCGCTGTGCCTATGCCGTGATGTGCCATATTCGCAGCATGAGTTTGTTATGGCACTAACCATGTCGAAACTTCATGAAACTTGACATTCATGACCCATTGTGTCCAATTGCATGTTTCCAGTGTGTTTAATGAATTTGGATGCATGAACGGATGAGTTGTGGACATCATGTGACAAGAGTCGCTATACAACAGTCACGTTTAATACCCTATATGTGAAAAATCCTCCTTCTCTGGATTGAACGCATTGCTCTACATTGAGTCCAGCCAAGAATCCATATGATTGCACCTCGGTAAAAGGAGGGCCGCAAAATCAAGAAGAATAGCCATCACTGTACCTATGCCATGATAGAGCCATATTCACGGCATAAGTCCATTATGGCACTAACTAAGTTGAAACTTCATTAAACTTGACACTCATACCCCTACTGTATCCACTTGTGTGTTTCCAGTGTGTTTAATGAATTTGGATGAGCAGAGAGATGACTTTGTAGACATCACGTGACAAGACAAACAACACAACATACTACTTAGTCATGTTTAATGCCCTATAAGAGCAAAATGCCCCTCCCCTGTCTCAAACGTATGGATCTAAGTTGGGTTCAGCCGGGAAGCCATGTGAGTGCAACTCGGTAAAAAGAGGACCCCAAAATCCAGAAAGATCACTGTCACTGTACCAATGCCCTTATAGCACTGTTGTCGCGATATCCCTCCATTATAGCGTTAACGAAGTCGAAACTTTATGAAACTGGACACTCACGACCCCACCATGTCCGCCTGTGTTTCCAGTGTGTTTTATGAATTTAGATGAGCGAACGGATGAGTTGTGGGCATCACGTGACAAAGGAGTTCTGGATGATAATTGTGCATTTGTACTCTTATTTAAGTGATTAACTGAAGAACTTGAAACTAACTTTGGATTTATACTCATAATTGTTTAAATTTCATATTTGTAGGTTAAGAATCCCAAATTGGATGAAAACAAAGTAAAGGAAGACAAAATTACCAATTTCGCAAAGAAATTCAATTGGTCCTCACGAATTCTAGATTTGAAAGTTATACAAAGTGAAACTTCCTTAGATACAGAGAGATACCATTGCAAGTTATCACAATCAATCTTTAAGGGTGGAAATATTAACATACACATGCCAGGTACAAATGATTTTATCTCCATCTCATAGAGGTCACTATCCACTTGAAGTACCCCTTGAATTTTATTGTACAGTTTTACATATGAAATGCTCTTTGAAACACAAACCTGTTTCAACTTTATTTCATTACTCTCTACAGCCCTCCACATCTAGGATCCATCATTTTTCTTCACAAACTCGTCCCTATAACAAACATTTATCCACAATGTATCCACACTGTCTATTATTGCATCACAACAAGAACTAAATGGAATTTAGTTCATAACTATTGTTCTATCTAATTTTCATAGAACTAATACTACTAAAGTGAAAACAAAATTTATCGAAGTACGACTATCACGTACTAACCATCATATTACAATCATAGACCACACAATGATAAATAAATGTAATGAATTTTCAACATGTATCACTACAAACAAATAAGCAAAGGCAATACACACCATTGAAAACATAACTTTATATGCACTCGAAATTAGTTAAACTGTGAGGTAGAAATCCAAGCTCAAAAAGAAAATGAACACGACGCTCTTCCGATCTCTACTATAACGGCATGAATGTCGTGATATGATACATATCACGTTATGTATGCTGTGATATCACCTGAAGCACAATATCCTATCAGTACAAATATGTAGGTTGCATATTTCTATCTCAACTATGTAGAAGGAAAACACTGGTTAAACTGGCATAACGGCATTAATGATATTATATATTACAGATCACGGCGCACATTCTGTGATCTCAACTAAAGCACCATATCGTTATTAGAGCATTGACATTGATTCTAAAAATTAGTTAAAACCATATGGAAACAAGAAAATTGTTCAAACTAACATAACGGTCTGCATGTTGATATTTTGTACGTATCACGACATGTATGCAGTGATCTTGATCTAACCCTCATTATCACTGGTACAACAACGATGCAGACTCCCATTCTTCCTAGAACTGTAAGCAAATTGAGTTTTCTATTTTATATTGATCTTTTTTGTTCTTCAAAACCTTTTGAAGGTTTTGTGGCATACCTCAATACATAAACATAATTGCCCTTTTTTTAATGAACAAATATGCAGATTTTGATCCTTCTTGGGGACCCATTTTGAGATGCTCATGTAGCAATTGGCTATATCAGTTTTCTAAAGGCAGATCTTGCAATGTCCTGTAAACAGCCACTGTTCTTGGTTTTTTCCCTATGTTTCAGACGTTATCTCCTTTTTGCAGTGGAAGGTTTGAGTCAACGTTAGTGGTGGGGGTTAGGTGAGGGGTGGAGGGTGGATTTTTATTTACATTTTAGTCTTCTTAATTAGGTACCCTATTTAGTCAAAAGTTATAAAAGATACCTTTTTTAAATAAAAGTTTGTGTTGACATCTTCTTTTAAATAAAACCCCCAAATTTCAACCAACCGTGGTAATCTCTTAAACCATCTCTAATGCATAGTCACCATCATTGAAAAAATTTTGACATATAACATTCAATATGTAGAATGACAATCCACATAAGATCAACGTTAAATGGATAGACAGTGACACTCAGATGTCCTCTCCAATGAACACTGTCAATTGTTTGGTACAATTTTTCACCGGAAAGTTTCAAGTCAAAATAGGAGGATCAACACCCAAATCTTGTAACATAATTTTTTCTTTAGATTCTAGAAGAACTTAGGGGCTTTTGGTTGGGGATTTTCTCAGTCATTTCTTTATATTTCGGCTAAATAGACCAAGAAAGAAACAAATCAGGACAAAAAACAAAAGGAAAAATGTTCTTTTCTTATCTGGGTTTTCTTCTATTCTTCATTTATCCATTTTCTAGAGCTGCAAACCCAAATAAGGAAAAGAAATCAAGGTTTATAGAAAGGATCTGATTGAAATTATTGATATTTTTCTTCTTTTTTTTTGCAATGAGAAGGAATACAATATAGGAAGAAATTGTGGTGTTAAAAAAAATTAAGTTGGAAGCGTGAAGAAGAGATCTACAAGAACGTGGAAATTGCTATAGGGAATGTTGGAGTTAGTGGGAGTCTTGTGGTTGCTGGAGTCTTGGTTGAGGAAGAAGAAAGAAGAGAGAGAAAATGCATACAATGAGTTGCCTATAAGACACACGGCAGATATTTGACAGGGGGGGTTAAATGGGTTATCCACCTAAACTCCAAAATTTTCTAAGGAAATTGATCCAACTCTAAAAATAGAGCCTGATCACTTATGTGGCAAATATCTAACAAAAGAGCTTCGCACATAAGTGATCAGGCTCTAAAAATGGAGCCCAATCAATTTGTATAGAGAGGCTGCCTAAACTCCACCTCAGCTTCACATTCTTGAATTGGAGACTTACTTTTCACGTGACACTGTCAACCTTCTTATTTGGCATGACTTTTTGACAGTGTTCTAGAAAATGTGAAGCGTGGAAAAGTGTCAATGCCAAGCAGTGAGCTTATACGAGCATAAGCGCACCAATGCGCTATAAAAGCACAATCAATGTGCAATAAATCGCAAAGCATGACAAAGCGCATAGCCCAGCTTCGAGCATAGGCGTCGTATAAATGTCACAAAGGCGAGCTTTTTAGAACAATGCTTTTTGAAGACATTACAGTAACATTGGAGAGGCTCTTATATATAATGGGCGTAATTATACAGTTTGATCACCTTAGACATGACATTGCCATATCTATATCAAGTACATCTATAACATCCTTAATTCGCTGGAACTCCAAATATATATTATGTGATTGAGGACCCAGCTAGTAAGCACAACTTTATTTGCACTCTGTTGGGGATTACCCACGGACACCGACCCATACGCTACTTTTGAAGTAGAGCAGGAGATAGGCTTTATGAAGAAATTAAACTATGACCATCATTTTTAATAAGAAATTTAAAGATCAAATTAACCTTAAAAAAACATATTCAATATTCAAATTCGAAGATGGAAAAAGTCACCAACACAATTTTATACATCTAAACATGAAATACAAATCTAACAAAATTTAATATTTATACATCCTAATTCGCTAAAACTAAAACCACATTTGCACTCAAACATCAAAAAACCCTAATTCGTGTTTTGTTTGGATTAAACTACTTACGAAATAAATGACATAATGAATGACAGAAATTGTATGGATTAAACTACCAACTAAATAAGTGTCACAATTTGACATGGAAAAAAGGTGGCAAAATTGATATAAAATGAGCTAAGATTTTTGTAAAAGAATTATCGAAAGAATAATGTAATCAAATTAAAATTTTCTAACACAAGCATATGGTACATTATGACGACATCCACCAGCCTAATCTTGAATAAGCAAATTAAAAATAAGCAACTATTCCCTTCCTCATTTTGGGAAGTCTTCTTATTAGCAAATTCTGTGGGGTCTGCATGACCCACGTCCACATCAATGAATGGCGGCATAAAAGTACTATTGCAGGATGTTAGAACAGAAACCTCAATACTCGAGACAAAGAAGAAAAAGACAAGTGTGTGCCACTGTCTCAATTCAAATAACAAAAGGTAACTTCACAAAAGGTCCACAACCTTTGCAAAAATTAACAATTTCATCTCTAGTCTTTTTTCCTTTTTTTTTTTTAAAGAATGTATGTGACCTTTAAAACTATGCACAAAAGGTTCCTATGGACAATTTCTATCAATTTTCTCATTTATATGCCTACAAAATGACTATTTTATTCTCATTGCATGAAATAAAAGAAAATTAAAACAAAAACCTTTAAAAAATCCAAAAGATTTAAAATAAAAGAATGAAAGAATATGTTGCTTTTTCTGACTAGTTACTCTTATATTCCAACAAATACTACCACCATCATTTCCCTTGACTTTTGAAGGGGGAAGGGGTAATCTATCCACTTAAGTCGCCTCTTATAACAACAAAAGGGGATTTTTCTCTCTTTTTAGCTATATGTAGATGCCAAAAGTTGGGATGAGATGGGTTGCAGTGGAAATAAATGGGGAAGCAACCTTTCTTTTTTTTTTTTTTTACCAGTAGTTCATTCTTTTAATTTTTCTACAAGAAAAATTCATACATTTTTTAATTATTACAGTTGTTATGACTTGAATATCAATTAAATCTCTAATTATCGATACTTATTTATGTTTGAATTTCAGAGAGTTTACTATCGAAAGTGACTATGGGGGTGGCGGCGGCGTTAGGTAAGTGAATGGAAATGATAATACATTAAATAATGTGTATGTGTAGGTTGTATTAAGTGGGTAGATGGGAAGACAATATAGAAAGGAATATGTATAAGTGTGTGAATAATAAGGCAGTAGATCAACATAAGTTTTTAAAATTTTTGTTTTATGATTTTTAATTTAAATAAAGGGTAAAATTGTCTTTTACAAATAAGTGAACAGTGAAAATTGACAAAAATATTCGATATGGACCTTTTGAGCATATTTTTAAAAGGCTGTGGACAATGTAGAAAAATATTAGGGACAAAATTGTTACTTTTTGCAAAGGTTGGGACCTTTTGTGAAATTTACCTAATAATAAATTGAGCACTCTATAACCACGAGTTTTGATTTGGAGACACAACTGAGCCATTCCATATATGAGGCGTACTTCCCTCCACTAGTGCATATGGATCCACTTATGGGTTCATAAAACTAGGGGAGGGAAATACACTACGTACACAGGGTGTTGGCATAATAAGGTGTTTTCAGAGTACTGAGTTTCCTCTGCCAGAACAGGATCGTGTTGTCAATACACCATGAATGAATATGTATGATTGTTGAATGAATATGTATGCTAACAATCATTGGTTGATATGGTAGAATCAAGAATTAGCTGATGGCTGTACTTCTACACATTCTTCCAATATTTTAAGATCGTATTCCAAGCAATTTTGATATGAAGACTTCAAATGTCTTTATTATAGACACACTGCATATGTGGCGCATTCACCTCCTCTAATTTTGTAGACCCGCATGTGGGATCATGTAAACTAGTGAAAAGGGAATATGTCACATACACTGAACGTCTTCAACGGAGACACCTAGTGTCTCCAGATCAAAACTCGTATTCTAATCACATCTGTATACCCTTTTTTTTAAAGAAGATCGGAAGAGTGGTATACTATAGTTTATTTTTCATAATTTTAGTTTTAATTTTAATTAATTAAGAATCATTAAATTGTTATAAACTAGAAAGAAAATAGAAGAGAAATAGAGAAAATTTGAAGAGAACTCATGAATTGTATATTATTATGAGAATCAAAGCCACATATTTATAGGTACAAGTCTATGGTTTCAAGGGTAACTAATAATTCACTAATTACATAATTATTTACAACACTTCCCCTTCAATAATTATTTTGTATAACAATTTCTCATCAAAAACCTCATTTGGGAAAATACCCAATGGGAAAAATCACCAAACTAAGGAGAAAAGAATATAATTAGTTCTAATCAACTCTTGACTGTCAAATTGCTGCCTCATTAAAACCTTGTCAGAAAAACCCAATGGGACAAAAACTAATAAAAGGAAGATGAGTACAGATGCCCCCCTGATTTTACCGAACTATGGTTCTCGTGTTTAGACATTCATATCTCTCCAATATCTTCAAAGCTTTAAAATATATTATGCTTTAGGCAGTATTAAGTCTTCAAAAGTTTTATATTGAGGGTCAGTATCATTTATTACACACTTACCAAGAAAAAACCCCGTGGGAAAAAATCTAAGTGAAGGAAAAAGAATACATTATTCTTTGAATATGTCATTGATATTGTCTCATTAAAAACTTTGCTAGGAAAACCCATTGGGTAAAAACCTTAGTCAAGGAAAAAAGAGTGCAACACGTATCTCTCTCATATTAACTGGCAATGTATACAAGAACATTTAGTTCTTTATTATTATATGCTCCATTCAAATATAGCAAATCCTTCCTGGATTTTATCACATTAATTATATATTTTTATATATTACTAGTCGAATGAAACTTCATGTTTCAATAACATCCACAACATATTTAACGCACTTTTAGCATAAATAATTATTTGTTATATATTGACATTATAACAATCTCCAGGACTGTCATTCTATCTTGGCCAATATTCAATATCAATAATTTTTATGAAATTGATTGATCATCTTCACTATTTGTTGAGCTCATGAGCATGAGTAGTCGACTATTATCTCTTATCGATTCTATCCTATCTCAATATATCCATAATTTATCGAGATCTCTTTATTCCAGTAATTTTAGGTACCTAAGCCTCTTTAGAAGTTTTTTAATTAGTTATGTCCGTATACTCTTCTGAGTATGTATGTCTCAATAAGACTATCACAAATATCTATTCCATATTCTTTTCATGTATATTTATTTTGGAAATGATCACATCATGTTTCAAGCATGCCATTCATATCCTCTTATAGGATTTTATATTAATCTAGTTTGGAGCGTTTAACTTGATATATATATATATATATTGGTAACTATGCAATCAGTAATTTGAAATGCATACTATCTCGTAAACTTCAAGTTTACATTCTACATGCGAGGATTACAATTACGTATTTCATATACTTGTTACCAATTATTAATTCCTCCTCCTAATACTGAGAAGACTATTTAATTTAAGAAATAGTTGGAAAAACATGATACAATATATCATCATCCTTCATGGATGAAGCATATAAATAGGAATTCAAATCCAATTTGTATTCTCAGCATTACAATAATATCCATCTTAACTTTTGTGGTGGGGCGACTATACATATCGCACTTATTAACTTTAGATGAAGGCTTTTGAATGTAAGCCGAATATATAGAATATCATATATTTTATTGGCATGTTATAAGAATACTAATGTAAGTGAAATATCAATATCACGTAAACACAAACGATTGTTCTCAGTTAATAGTTTAGCAGATAATTTGATGCGTATAATATTATTTTGCTAACCATAGGCAATTAATATTACAACTAATATATGAATAATTAATTACTTTTGTGATAAAATTAACTAGCAAGATACATATGTCTTTATTTTGATATCTAGAAGTTTTACTAATAATCAATCAAGTGAGAAAATGTTCTCACAAACTTCTTGTCATGAGTTTTACAAGTGATCTCTCGTGGATTCGAATTCATAAAATATCTAGAACGCCCACATAGAGGGTGAGTGGGCCTACGTGGTTCACCCTAAATATATTCAAGATATATTTGGAACCATCTAGTGATTATTAATAATCAAATTGCCTAAAAACTTACAGCACACGAGAATTCTTTTAAGTTGAAGAATTTTTCAATTCTTTACATGATTCTCGATAATTCTTATTATCAACAAACCGGGATGGTCTAACCGGTCATGCCAAATAATAAAATTTTCATAATATTAAACTTCTGATCCAGTATAACAAGTATTTCTATATTTAAACAGCACAACTAAAACTTTTTAAGCAAAAGATATCATATTCTCAACCAAAGACATCCGGAGGGAGAAATTGATGATATATTATTGGCTTTATACGAACCATCACTGTGGCATGATCACAAATAGAAGTTGGAGTTTTATGGACAATGGTGTAGCAATTAATTGAAGATAGTTAATAAACAGTTCTCCTAAACCATTTTGAGTGTGTAGATGAGCAGCTAAACGTTCAACCTCAATTCTGTTTGCTATACAATAATCGTCAAATGCTTGAGATCAAAACTCACCAGCATCATCAAGGCAAATTTTCTTGATTGAGTATCCAGGAATTGTGTTTTTTTTTTTAATTATTCTATGGACAAGTAGTCTAACAAAAGTTGCATTTCTAGTAGAAAACAAGAAAACATAGACCATCTAGTAGAAGCATCAACCAATATCACAAATTAATAAATAATCCACATAGTGGGTATATCAACCCATATATATCTCAATGAATTCTTTCCAAGAAAATTAGATATTCAATATTAACCTTCATACTGGAAGGTTTAATGATAACTTGTCTCGCGCACAAGTGACTTATGGGAAATTATTTGCTTATAAAAGAATCTTCTGATTTTTTAGATTGTTCTCATATGAATTATCTGACGCATCATAGGTTTTTTTGTATGCTCAAATCTATCATGCCAAGGTATAAAACTCTTTCAAGCAACGAACATCTAGTTTGTGACATGTTTTATCTCAGTTGCTTTTGTAAATGTATAATACATTCTATATGGTAGTGTTGAGAATGTTTCCTTTATCTGCTTCTGGCCAGATATAAAGAAATTTTTGCAAAAAATACTATTATCTTTTTGCATCCTCTTAGTGTAGTATCGATTGGATATATTTAAAAATCAGTAAATTTCTCATGAGTTTACTAAAGTAAGTGAATCATCAATATAGAATTTAGTCTTATTCGTCAAAATAATACAAGCTCTTCTAGAGCTTTTGAATGAAGTTTGATGCATTTGATATAGTCTTAACATTATTTTCAGCTGGGCCCAGTATTGTTTTCAAAATAATATTTTCTTCAACAATAGTTGCACTAACAATCAGGTTACCAATATTTCTTTTTGGGTCAGCAAAGAAGTCGGAGACATCAAAGTAAGTCACTACTTGACCATCATAATCAAGTAAATTAGTCTCCACTTTTCCTTTTCCCTTAATTGACTAGTAGCTAGAGGTCCACGAGGTATTTTGTCGTACGACAGGTACATGCTCTATGTCCTTTCAAGCTCCCTTTTAGATGAGCTATTATTTTTAGATGCATTATACATCAACTGTTAGAGCTTTGTCAATGAATCTTTTCACATCTGCACCCCACGTTCTCGATAAGATGTTACATTTGCTTCAGGCAATGCAGTGAAACTAGTGGGGCATAATAACTCATGATTTTTCATGAATAACTCATTTTATTTAGTCATTAGTAAGCAGGATATGAGTTTTGAATACATATTGAAATTGTACTCTCGATATTGCTACTGTTGGAGCATATATCGAGACATAAAAGATGGAGAGTGTCTTTTTAGCATATCTTCATTAGTTATTTTTTCTCCATAATATTTCAATTTAGAACTTATTCTGAACAACTCAGAATTATACTCACTTATGATTTATACATCCTACAATTGCAAATGCATCTATTCATAATGGGCTTTAGAGAGGTCTAGGATCCTTTATAGCTCAACTCTCTCTTTTAAATTTTTCCATGAACCATGTGGATCTTTGATGGTAAAGTACTCAACTTTCAAGTTGTCGTGAAGATGATAACGAAAAAAACTAAATGCTTTTACACTATTCTTAGATGTGTTTCCTTCTTTTATTGTTTTACCCACACCACTTGAGATCAGATATATCATAGCATCAATGGCCTATGACAAATAATTATTACTGATATGTCACGTGTAACTAACTAAAATTTTGTGATATTGATGTGTAACTTTATGATATGTAAAGTCATAAATTCAATGTCAACAGGATATGAATTTTATACTTTTCTTCAGGGAGTATTGTTTCACATATTACCAATATCTATAGCCATCAAGATATATGCTACTTCAGAAGCATATTAAATTATACTTTTGAAATTAATTTGAGTTATTGTTGCTTTATAAGCAATAGACTGATATTCATTAAAGATATCAAATTACAAAAGAAATTAAATCTATTATAGGCTGCTCTTCAGGAGCGTGTAACATTCTTCAAAATATTACAATTAGTTGTACTACTTCAGGAGCAACAACTATTTGATCTAATTAAAATAATAATGAACTAAAAGTAAATAATAAGATAAGAAATAAATAAATAGATAATGCATATAACAAATAATTAAATAAGATAATTCATAATGAGTAATATGAAATATTCTTCAATAATATTTGTTTACTGTATTTTTCTTCAAGAAAACACAAATCTAAATCTCGTATATCGTGCTCTTCAGAAGGACACTATATTCAATTAAAATATGATAAGATCATGTTGTGTCCTTTCAGAATCACAACGTATTAATTTTAATTATTTTCAAGACTATTAAGAATTATAGAATCATGTTTATTCAAGAATTATGGCAAATCTTACATGACTTTTCTAAAACCAATCATATTCTTCTGGAATATGAGATGTAATTAGTAATTCTTCAGGAATCACAAGAATAATATTTAAATTACAATAATCTTCAAAACTATTGGTGAAATTTTAAAGATCGTGTTTCTTCTGGAAACAATGTGATTATGAGAATCAAAACAACATATTTACAAGTCTAGAGTTTCAGAGTACACTAGTCATTCATTAATTACATATTCATTAATCAACTGACTGAAGGGAGGCTTTTCTCTCCCAGTGGCTCAAAAAAGTCACAAAATGCTATTTGTCCGTCCTCACTTTCTCTTCCTCCTCCTCTTTTCTAGGCTTCCTTCTTCCTCCTCTTATTTTTGTATTATTTTATGGTAGGCATGCACTAGTTACATAACTACATTTACAACATACATTAAATTAGAAAAACAGAGAAATTGTTTGTTTCCTTCCACAAAAAAAAGAAAGAAAAAGAAAAATTCTAATTGGACAAAAAGAGTGACAAAAAAGTTGATAAAATTGATAAGTGGGTTATGTGATAAATGATGTGATGTGTTGAAAAATTAAATTATGTTATGTGTCAGTTTTGTTAGATTTTTCGTAGGTCATTTTGTTCACGTAACAACACCCAAAAAAATAAAAAAAAAGGGTCGTTTGACAACTACTACAGTGCAAATGAATGAATGTCGTTCCTAACTGTTCTTTTATTGAGCATAAAATTGGGAGCAGTTTAGGGTTTGAAGAAGGGAACAATAAAGGCTACTCTGTATTCATAGCTCTTGGTAATAAAGGGGTGATTTATCTTGTGTTGCAGCGACCTCTACGAGGCAATTTATCTTCTTCTGTTCTTAAGGTAGATTTCTGATTTATTTATGTAATAATTAGTCAATGTCAGAAGTGTGCTATCCAATTTTTAGACTCTTTCAGCTTCATCTTTATTTTGTTCTTGTAGCTCCTTGGAATTTGTTTTTGCCTTTCTTTTTCTTCGTGGCAATCTTCGGGGACCTTCTGAAAACATGCCTCCTAATTTCGTTGCTGCCACTCAAGTTTAAAGTTCTGTAACCGTTTAAAATGCAAGATTTTTTCAAGTTTTTCAGTCAACTCCTTTACATAATTCCTGATTGATTCTATTGATTTTTCGTGCCTGTTCTATAAAACTAGATTTGTGACTGATAGCTAAAAGCTTTTGGAGCGATGCATCAGGCATCATTTCACACGACATGTGATTATTCTATGTGAATTTGTATTGCATTTTGCAACTGTTTGAGAAATGTAGTCTCCGATAAGTTTCAGTAATATAGAATTGCAAAAAGAAAAGGAAAAAAAATGGAAAAGGAAAATTTAGACAGCTGAAGCGTCTCAAATCTCAATAAACAAAATATGGGATGTCCGATGACCAAAGGCTCTTATTTGTCACTCTCGAAATAGGTAGTTCTTTCTCTTCAATTCGACACCCTTTTCCCTAACATACTTTCGTATAAGGGGTGACAAAGGTAAATAAATAAATAAATAAATAAATGAAAGGAAGATGCAAGAAAACGTTAATTGATTACCTTCTAGGGTTTTGCTCCATTTAATGTGACTAATTTCATACATCTTTTTGCATTAAGAACATTTTAGCTGAAATTGAGCTCTTACAGTGAAATTGGCAGTTGCTATCTGAATTTCAGCAAATACTGGTGGGAAATATGGCTATTGATGAAGATTCTGAGCAAAACTTCATGCAGCAGAAGAAAAAATCAGCTTCCGAAGATGATAAAAGGCGAGGATCCACTACCCCATTTCTTACCTGTTCTGTGTTTTTGTATAGTGATTTCAAATTTTGTTTTGTTAATTTATGAGAATAAGGTCTTGAACTTTGTACAGGAGAAAGAAAATTAAACCTGGAAGTTTGAAGAAGGCTCTGATGAGGCCTGGAGGTGGTGAGAAATCACCCAGTGATGGTGACCAGGTTTATTATTTTATCAATTATATTCAGTGAGGTTATTAAAATGAATTATTTTTCTTTTTCCTTTTTTTTGTGTAAATATATAAAAAGCAAATAAACTTTGGATTTTGAAACTGGCAGGAAATAAATAATTGCAATCTCAGTTGAACCAAGAAATGGTTAGTGGAAAAACTTATGGACTTTTCTCGAATTCTCTAGGTTATATATCATTGTACAATTCGAACTCTGGATGGGGTGGTAGTTAAGTCAACAAGAGCAGAGCATGGAGGTGAGCTCTATTCTTTGCTTCATTGTCAGTTTGCAATGGTGTTAGAAGTACGTGGTCATAACAAAAAGCCAAAAGGAAGTCAAGAGTCATAATGGACCAGTTATGAGGTGGGATTTTATCGTTATAGAAGTGGAAAACTTATCATTATTTGCTTTCCAAACAGGATGGATATGACATTCTGTGCTTTTGAAGCAAATTGTTCCTGATGCCTAAGGGAATCATAGTTGCATATATCAAATAGATATAACCACTGAATCTATTCCTATGATCTAATTTGCCTGTCATTGCTGTGTAATTTCAATAATGCCACAGATGTCCTTTTCTGTTACTCATTTTCTTTTATACTATTCTTGCTCTTCTATTTTAATGGCCGTAAGTGCTTCTATCTAATATTTGACATTACATGTTTGCAACTTGATATATCCTCGTGGACGATCAAAGCCGTAAATTCATCATCATATATCATTCTCTCATGTCACAGGCAAGGGTACACCAACAAGGCAGGTCTTGGGTAAAAGCAGGATGATATTAGGATTGCTAGAAGGCCTTCCGACAATGTTGAATGGTGAAGTTGCAATGGTAATGTTGAACTTGTTCACATAGATTAATAATAATGCTAGATGCTCTCTGGGAAATACTTAAGCACTTGTAAGACACTTTTCAGAAATACATCTTAAGACAAGCTTATATACAATAAACTGAGGGCTTTAGTGGGAGGCAAATAGAAGCAAACTTTAGCAGCATTCTGATTTCGTGTCGCTTTCTTCTATTATTCTCTCTTTTTCTCTCCCCCCCTCCCCTCCCTCCCACGACCCACCCCTTTTTTGTATAATTTTACTTTCAAGCTTATAAGTTGCATAATTAATTTGGTGATTGTTCTTCTTTGTTCCCCCGTGCCACTTCTTCTCTATAGATTTTCCATATTGCTACATAGTGATGAAAGTTTATAAAGCTTGTACTCCTTTCTTGCTTATTTTCTTTGGTGACTGTAACGCATGTTCAAGCCAGTCATATATCTGTTTGTGATACTTGTTTCAGCAAGATAAGAGAGCCATCCAAAAGGGTTTTAGTCTCATACAATGCTGGTAAAACGAGTGGTGGAAATATGATGGGAGTCTGAAATGTGTGGTTGTAGTTGAATCAAATTGGGGTAGGTAAGATTATATTGTGAAAATGAAAAATGAGAACCACACATCCCATAAAGGGTTGGGGAAAGACAGAACAAAATGCTTATGGAGAGGTAATGAGCATATTATGTTACTTCGTCTGTCCTCAAATTAATGCTCCTCGTTGAAGTTTGAACTGGCATGGATCTTTGGATCTTTTGGTGATTGTTCATTCTAACTATCCCAAAACCTAGTAATGTCTATGTTCATATCAAGTGCTTTTACATTTTTTATCAATTACAGCTAATAACTATTTAGCAACGTGACCTTAACTTGTGGCATGTCAAAATAGGAAATAAAACAAGGATAAAGGTATTGTCACAATTGGATGCTTTAGTGGAATAAAGAGCCACTGGAAATTCATGAAACTTTATGCAATTTGGGCTCTATCACTTGCTTAGTTACTTTGTTATACTTAATGATTTATGTGAACCTTTTGTCTGTGCTTGAGATACTACTAATATCTCTGATTTCAGTTCAAGATGAAACCTGAGATGCATTATGGTGAGGAAAATTGTCCTGCCACGGTTGAGGATGGCTTTCCAAAGGACGATGAACTTCATTTTGAGATTGAGCTGATTGAGTTCTCTAAAGTCAAGGCAAGAGTGTCCCATTTTCTGCCATTGTGTTGTTATACTAGCTTCTTATATCTCTGATGAGGATTTGATTCTGCCTGTTTGAGTTTTACAAAAGGATAAAAGTCTAAGTGGATGTGGTATTTATTGTTGAACCAGTTGTGTCTGTGTATAGAGACATGGTCCGCTTAGCAAAAATGACATGGTATATTAATTTAACAAATCTAATAATTAAGTCCCTAGGATCTAGGACTAATTCTTCCACCATTTAATTTTTATGCTGTTTGTCTATTGTTTACCATAAGCTAAGCAACTGTGCTTGATAGAATATATTTCTAAGTCTTTGTCTGAGAAAAAAAAAAATTATTTATTTACCTATTATTTTTTAGTACGTCATGAAGTGGTTTATCCTGTTCTTGATTCTGAAGTTGACTGCTGTTTCTTTGAAGGAGAAGTTGATTTTAGCATGCTAGTTAGTTTCAGAAATGCTTGTGCAATTGATTTCTGCACTGTCCAAGTTTTCCTCTTAGATTTTGATCTGACTTTTGAGTACTTCATGCTTATCTAGTGTTCACTATCATTTTCTTTGTAGATTTGGACGCAGAGTAGTTTCTACCTCACGTTTTTGACTTTTGGATTTGATTTCTTTATTACTATTATTCTATTTTATTTTTTATTTTTATTTTTTGGCAGGTGATTAGTGAAGATTTAGGCGTCTTAAAGAAGGTAATGATATGTTAAAGTGCTTCTACTGTATGCCCCATTGCCCCATGTTAGCCGTCTATTGAGCGGGGAACGAGTGATGAGGGTTTTAGTATGTCTTGTGGGTCTCATGGAATATGTGGAGAAAATTGGTTTGACCAATTTTTATTTGAAACAGAATTAAAAGGCATATTTGTTTCAATATTCAACCCTCGAAATTCTTTTAAAATTTTGAGTCTTTTCGTGTTGCCAAATCTGCTGATAGACATCCCATTGTTTGCTAAAGTGAACCTGTTCAGTTTCCTGCCTCCCTTTTGCCACTGGGGAAGTGAATTTCATAGGCTTTTATCATATGCAAGAGTCTGGTGTAATAAATCTAATGATGATACAGTTTTGGTTGATGAAGACTACTTTAAAATGATCAGAGAATTTTGTTAGTCTACTAGGTGATTTCTTAAGCTTTTAATGAAGTATCTTGACTAAACTGAAATTATTTCAATAATGCAGATCTAGCATTTCAAATATGTCGATTAAATGTACTTTGTGCTATGTAGAAATGGAAGCAAATTATTATTGACAGGCATGTGAAAGTGTGAAGTCAAATATGTTCTAGTTTTTTACTTTCACTGGTCTTAACAGGTTATAGAAGAAGGGCAAGGTTGGGAAATGCCAAGAGAACCATATGAAATTAAAGCTTGGTAAAACATTCTTCTGTACTTTTTTCAATCATGCATCTACCCAATAAAATCTATATTAAATTTTTATTTCTAATAGGATTGTGGCAAAGTCGGGTAATGGGAAAGAGATTCTATCACATACTCAAGGAGAGCCACTTTTCTTTACTTTTGGGAAGTCTGAGGTCCACACTAAATTCCAACATCTTTGTGTCTTTTATCTTGTAATCTTATAATTTTCTAAGCCTTAGGATATTTATATTTCCTCAGTTCAAAATTTGAGATAATTTTGGCTTACAAGCTAGGTACCCAAAGGGCTTGAGCTGGGAATAGGAACAATGTCAAGAAGAGAAAAGGCGGTAATTTATGTTACCAGTGAGTATTTGACCGAAAGCCCTCTGATTCCCATAGCAGAAGGTATAGGAGAAGTCCATTTTGAGGTGGAGCTGCTACATTTTGTTCAGGCAAGCAGATCTTCTCTACTAGAGCTTTACTTGTATTTTGTTCATCATTTTACCCAGTATGGAACTTGTAATGTGTTTAATTCAATAACTTATGGTGATCATTTTCAAAGAGAAACTGTCTTAAACTATCTGGATAATGCTTCCACATTGGATTTCTTAAATTTCTATTATCAATCTCATTGATGTATTTATATATCTCTTTTAATGATATATGCCGGTCCTCCTAAGTATTTGTTTTTGTGTTTTCGTTTTGCTTACTTTGTTCAGCTTCTGCATAATGGAAAAAACAATAAATAAATATATAAACAAAGGCGTGACAAAGCAAAATCACCTGGGACCACATAAAACAAAAATTGTTCTCTCATGTTGCCTGTCCTGATTTGTACATAGAACCACATCAAACTAAATTTCTTTCAGTTTTTTGGCGTATATTATCTTTGCTATACAGGTGCGTGATGTGCTTGGAGATGGCCGCCTAATTAAACGCCGGATTCGTGACGGAAGAGGTATCTCCCAACTTCAGTTAAAACTTTACAGAAGCCTGATATTGGCATATTGTTTCGCAAAATACTGATATATGCTTTCTGAATTTTGTGAAATAATTAGGTGAATTTCCTATGGATTGCCCGCTTCAAGACAGTCTCCTTCATGTGCATTACAAGGGGATGCTTCTTAATGCTGAAAAGACTGTTTTCTACGATACAAAAGTTGATAACAATGATCAACCTTTGGAGTTCCGATCAGGAGAGGGACTTGTAAGTGAATCTTTTACGCCCTAAAGTACATCTTAAAAAGTTTCCATAAATTGTCATTCTCATCCTCTGGATTGCATTCAATTCATTTTCAAAAGGTTCATTTCGTTCTTCGTACAAGGAGGCTGGATATATTTTCTCAAACTGGAGATTGTATGTTATTATGGCTTTGGTTGTACTGAAGTACGTTGATAATTATGATCCCCTTTCGCAACCTAGGTCCCAGAAGGGCTTGAAATGTGCACTCGACTGATGTTGCCCGGAGAGATAGCTCTTGTTACATGCCCTCCGGATTATGCTTACGAGAAATTTAGGTTAAATTTTTTGTTTTTATCAGTACACCTTTTACTAAAGTTCTCCTTTTTGGATAATGGATAATAACTCAAATGCACGGGCTGTCCAGTCATCATTTTTACTGCCCGTAGCATTCTACTTAGATATATTCTCATTTTTGTTGTGACATAATCAGGCCTGCTAATGTTCCTCAAGGTGCTCACATCCAATGGGAGATTGAGCTTCTTGATTATGAGAAGCAAAAGGTAAGCAAAAGCAAGAGGGCAGTGTAATAATTGTAACTCATTTAAAATCAGTGTTTCATTATGGCGTATAAATTTGAAGGACTAAACAAATTGGTGTTAAATAATACACGCACACATATATGTATATGGGAAGTCTAGACAAATCATTTATTTTCATCGAATCATAGGAATGGATGCTCTAATAAAGAAAGAAAAAGGAAATATACTGATCTTGGAGACATTGTTATACATCTTTTATTGATAAAGATGCCTGCAATATAATACCTTTAAGGCGTCAAGTAATGAAGGAATATGATGCTCATGGCTTGGACGTTGTATATGTTCTAATCCTTTAGTGTCATAAGTCCAAACCTGACAGATGTTAATTATCGTTTGTGACCTTGGCCAGAACTACTGAGGGCTCTCTACTGACAGATTTTAATGTATGCTTATGGCTCTAATTCGTTGAGCTTCATGCTTGTATCTAACTTTCAACCTCTATGTTATAATTTTATGTCATAATATTTAAATATCCCACAGATATTAGTTATTTGCTGGCATTGGATGTGATTTTCAGACTTATGCTCTTCCGATCTCCTCCTCTTCCCGGGGCTCTCTGATTTCCTTGTAGCCTCAAAGAAATATTTGTAAAATGATTTAAATTCTTGTTGCAGGACTGGACTGGTTTCAACTTTAGAGAAATAATGGAGGATGTTGAGAAGATTAAAGGCACGGTAGTGACACAACTATCTAACATGTTTCTAGATAATCATTGTAACAGAAACAAGTTAGATCGGAAGATGCACACGTTACTTGGATATTTATCTTCAATGGAAGTGGGCAATGTGCTAACTTAACATTTGACAGCTTTGCTAAGAGAAATATTTTGCTTAATTGAAGGATATAAAATCATAATTGGTGATTGCAATGGATAGATACCTGCACTGCGCCCAACACTGCCTAGTGTGCTTTCGGAAAGAATGTTTAAGAGAAAAATTGCGGGCATGCTGCATGTTAAATCAAATTGATCTGCTGAGTGATTTTCGGTGTTAAAAATATGGATGGGATGCTGAATGTAATGCTGCAATTTTGATTTATGCTTATTCAAATAATTCAAATAGAAAGTTGTTATTCTGAATTCTGAATAGAGTATCGTGAATTCATCCACTGCAGTTCACACTGCTTCGAGATCGAAGATGGCAATGCCCGTTAGATGAAGTTTGAAATTTCCACTTAACAGACGATTATTTTATTGATTCATGATTCATACTAAACTCTTTTTATTTTTTTCATTTTCAGGGTAACAGGCTATTCAAAGAAGGCAAATATGAGCTCGCGAAAGCAAAATACGAGCATGTATTTTTCTAATTTTCTTTATGTTGAACATTATAGGGGCACTGTTTGGTTTTGCTCCCATTAATTTTTCTGTTGGTATTGGACCTGATTTAGCAGAAATGATGATTTGTAAGAATCCTGTAATGCCATAGTACTTGAGCTTATATTTTTATAACCTTAGGTTGGATGCTTTTTCCGTAAAAATGATGGATAAAATATCTTAAAATTATTTTCAGGTGCTTCGTGAATTTAATCATGTCAATCCTCAAGATGATGAGGAGGGAAAAGAATTTTCAAATGCTAGGGTAAGTTTGTCTACAAAATTGGGATTCTTATTTTCATCCCTCTGTAAATCTTCTAATTCAATTTTTCACCAGTAAATGATTATATAGTATTCGGTATGACACGGAGTTAATCAATTGATTAAGACTTTCCTGTTCTGTGTTGAAACTCAAATGCTTGAAGAATTTGTTGCATCTGAATGTTGCTGCCTGCTTATTGAAAATGGGAGAACCGAGGAAGTCAATTGAAGCATGCAATAAGGTAAATCTTTAGAATTAATGCTTCAAATTGATGGGCTTCTATTCCCACCTTATGTATGCCATTCATGCTTTATCTTTTTTGATGAAAAAATCTCGTTTAAGAGAAATGCACAAACAGTGGGGAGCTTAGAACTACAGGAGATGGTGGGAATTCTTTGACAAAAGAAATTCAAATTTTATGGGTTCCGATCTATGAAAGTTGGCTTGCCTCAGTTTGGGCTTTCAGTTTTATTTTCAAACTCCATTTTCAATTGCTTCCTTGTTTTAGGCTGAGAAAAGGGAGAACTGTCTGGGAAAATATGTTCGGTGAAAATACATAGCTGCAAAATGATAATATTAAAAAAACACTTAGAATTATCTTTGGTTTGGTTTCCACAGCAATCAATAAGATGCGTAAGCAAGTTTTCTTGTTCAAAAGTCTTCCTTTGAGCCATAACGTCACGAACTTTTGCGGGTAAAATTTTCTTTGAAGATTGATGGGAGTTTCTATGGTATTGTACAGGTCTTGGATGCAAATCCTGCTCATGTAAAAGCGCTTTATCGACGTGGAATGGCATACATGTCTATTGGAGACTTTGAAGAAGCTCGAGCGGATTTCAGTAAGGTGATATCATGGTTAACCAGTTAAGCTTCAACTTGCAATAATAGGTTTCCATTAAACTTATTCATTCAAGTTCGAACATGTTTCTAGATGATGACCATTGATAAAACATCCGAGTCTACTGCCAAGGCAGCTCTTCTTAAACTCAATAAGGAGGAGCAGGTTAGTCTAAAAGCAACAAGTTTGAATTCCTCTGAGAGTCCATGGAACCTAACCGTGGCCACTCCTGCTCGTAAAACAGGAAATCCATAGAAGGGCTCGGAAACAATATAAGGGATTGTTTGACAAGAAGCCGGGAGAGATTGCAGAGCCTGGAGTAGAAGGTACAAGAGATGAGGTTCACGAGGAAGCCCAGGAGATCGATGATCAAGATGAGTTAAGCACTAACCAGAATCCGGCTAATGCACAAACTCGTATGGAGAGTAACAAGGACAATGTTTCCCAGGCTACCGCTCAAACTCGTATGGGCTTTTTGTACAGTCTGTGGCCTAGTGGCAGAAGGTTCTTCGCAGCCCTTGGGCTAGACAGATGTACCATCTTGTGAGTTAGTCTTCGTGATACTGCTTGTAAGAGTCAAAAGAACTTGGGGTTTTAAACTTTCATGGACGTTCACTTGCACACATGAAATAATATTATACCATCACAAAGTGAAGGAAAATGAAGCAAAGCATAGGATCTTTGAAAGACTCTTTAAACATAAGATGCTTTCTATTTAAGAGAGTAAATACTTAAAAAAGAGCTCTATGACTTTAAATTACTCTTCGGAATTGGACAATCCAACTTGTATACAATATTGGATTGTAATTTCATTTTAAGTGATGTAATGCGGGGAAAAATAGTATGTTACGTGTGATCAATTTCGGTGGAGTGTAGCAAAACTTTGAAATACAATTTTTTTTCTGAGGAAATACTTAACTTTGTTTACATTACCGAAAAAGCAAGAGAAAAACGTTCAGTGGTTTTTTTTTAACCACTAATAACTTTTTTCCTTTTTTGGTAATGTTGGTTTAGAAACCATCTGGTCTCAGACCTTATGTGTCAATCACCAAACTTTACAACTTTTTTCATTTTTTCTTAGACTTGAGTTCAACAGAGGTCACAATTGTAAGAAACCTGTTGAACAATGATACATGAAAGAAAATTTTTAGAATAATTTTAAATGGACAAAAAAATGTGACAAAATTGACAAGTGTCATAAATGAATGGTATTGACGTAAAAGTGATGTGATCTGTTGAAAAATAAGATTGTGTTATGTGTCACTTTTGTTAGAATTTTTGTATATGGTTTTATTCAAATAGCACAACTCAAATTTTTAATATTGTTATCTTAAACCTATTTTTACACACATTTGAACGCAGTGAATTTGCATATAAGCTAGTACTACCTTTATCTAGTAAAGAGAAATTTGCTATCCTTTTACGTAAATTGGAAAAATAAAGTTTATGAGCATTTTCCTAATACATATATTTATTTATTAATTGTTTCACTTTATCATTTATAGTTCATTAATAACAATATACATTAAATAAGAAAATATAATAAGATTAAAGTTTTAGCTATATTCTAAAAAGAAAGTGACGTGTCAAGACTTTTATAGTTTGGTGGCATCTGTATTGGTTGTTTATCCCCTTAGTTAAGGGTTTAATTCTCCTCCCCTACAATCTCCTTGTAATGTCAAAAAAAAAAAAAAAAAGAAAGTGACGTATCTTTGTAGGACAGATGGAAAAAATACATGTCTATCATTATGGGACAAACATAGTATTTTCTTTTGAGACGCGATTGTATATGCAGTGGCGTAACTAGCAGTGCCACGGTGGGCCCTCAAAGAAAAAAGAGGGAAAATTTTCTTTTACCTTATAATAAATAATTATATATAAAAGGTAATCTAGTTGTGTCAGTGTATTATATGACTCACACTTCCGACCCGCCTCTCTAATAGCTCTGGCTCAGTCATTGTGTATTTGTTGAGTCTTTTGTGCACGTCTATTCTCAGCAATTTGCAAACTCGTAATTGGGAGTCCTATTCCGATGTCATATGTGCCACACTATGGCACCATGGTAAATGTGGTGTCATAGTGTGTGGCACATATGGCATCGGATCAACATCACATAATTGGTGGTGTGTTAGGTTATGTACATGTATAATAATAATTGTGTAGTTATCTTATGCTAGGTCACGTACCATAATGAACACAACTTTATACAGATCGTATGTTTGTAAAAAGCTCAAACTGGAACAATATGCATACAAGGTCTAATACAACATATTATATTCTTTATTTTTTACGAGAAGCATCTATTATATTCCTCATTTACATTTTTAGATGTTAACGGTCAATGGTAATTAATTTCACTTTTCGTCTTGAAATGTTCAACTTTGACACAATTTTGTATTTTTCGTTTTTCCCCGGTTTTGTCTTTAATCTTTCAGCTTGACCTAAATTTGTCCCTTTTTTTTTGTTTTTCCTCTATTTTGTTCATTAACCTTTTACAAATTCACACATCTTGTCTATTTTGTAAAAAATGTTCCATTAAAACGCCACGCTAAGCAAGGGGACAAACTTGGAATAAAACTTGGGTGATTTAACTCTACATCCCAGACATTTCAATTTTGTCCCTATTCTTTTTTCCAACTTTATTCTCAACTTTTAAATATTCACGCATTACGTCCCAATATCAAAGTCGGTGAAGTGTGTTTAATTGATAAGATATTTGATTGATATTATTTTGGCTAAATTTCCATTTGTGTTTATGAAAAACGTTGCTCTGATACACATTCTTGAATCAAATGTTTGACAGTAGTTTTATGAATTTGGTCGTCCAAGCGTCTGTTTAATACTGATTTTTCAATCAAAACCATTGACTGAATAATTCTATTTAGACAAAAAAGGATTAAGAGCTAGACAAAATTAACATATGATCTATTTAACTATTATTGATATATAAAAAAGTGATGTGATACTTTGAAAAATAGGATATTGACATGTGTCATTTTTATTCAACTTTTTGTTGTGGAACGCTCTTCCGATCTATAATAAAATATAATATAAAATTCACTTAAATTATATAATAAAATATATAATAGAGAAAAGTAAGAAAAGCTGGCCTAAAAGAGTCGCGAAGAATCGTTGTCCTAAAATCGTATTGCCTCCCCTTCTTGCGGGTGTTGTCGGCGTGACACGGCTCCAAGATAAAACCCTTACAGCTCTCATCCAAACTCCGTCTATGAGCACGATCACAGGGAGTGAAGAATGAGCCTCTATCGAGGTATTCCCAAATACTATAAACTATATGATATTTGTGGGGGAATCTTTTAGAGAGTATTGCTCTGTTCTTGTGTGTGTCAGACAATGAAAATAAGCACTTATTTATAGTGCTAAAATCAACCCCCACATGAATGATGATAATAATGAATTTAAATTCTTGGAATGGAAGTTACAAGTGGATTAAACACAAAATTAAAATGAAATAAAATTGTTTTAAAGTTTCTTTAAAATGTAAGTTACGACAATCTCCCACAAACTTTAAAACATCAAGATCAAATAATATATATAGTGGCAATACTATACTGTGCAATAGACTTAGGTGTCTTGCGACTTGAACCTAGTTTAGTGATGACAACTTCCATTTGAGAGTACCATGATGGACTAAGAGCCTTGAATTAGGTCTCTTTGTCAAACTTTAATTGTCCCACACAGTATCGATTTAAGCTCAAGTTCTTAGCGGATAGCGCTATTAATGACTATGCGCTCTTATCTTGATTCTAGTAAGAGTCTCTAGGGAATAGCCCAATTCTATAGCCACGACCTCATGGCAACTCTTACATAAGTGAGTCCTCCAATGGTACGTGTGACCGATACCTCGGGAGAAATCCCGCCTCGGCACTCATTCAAGGTTAAACACTTCCTAACATTACAATATTACAGCGCTATCACCATAGGGATGAGCACAAAGAATGTAGTGTTATCACAAGTCACCAGTTCAGGTTGTTCCTACCCATTGAACCTTCTTCATGGGATCTCCAATCACGAAAGTTGGGTTACTCCCATATGTGACTTTCTTATGAGCTTAAACTCATTCCCCTCGATGATTCTTCAACACCCTTTTTGGGTAAAACCTTAGTTAGATTATCTGCCAAATTTTTTTCCTATCTCACAAAGTTTAAAGAAATCACATTTCTTTTAAGTAATGCTTTTATAGATATAGATCTTGCGTGAATATCTCGATTCGTCTTCTTATTTGAGTGAGATTGATTCACAAGTTCACTTAGCGCTTTACAATCACAGTGTATAGATAACGCTGGAATAAGCTTGCTCAATAAAGGTATATCTAGGAGGAAATCTCTAAGTCATTCAGCATTAGTACAAGTTGTATCAAGTGCAATCAATTCTGACTCTAACGTGCTCCTCGATATAATAGTTTGTCTTTTAGAACCCAAGATACAACTGCACCACCTAACATAAACACATATCCTATAGTAGATTTAATATCCACACTATATGTTATCTAGTTCGCATCGCTATATCCTTCAATCACATTGGGAAAATCTTTATACCTTAGTGAATATTCTAAAGTACCCGAATATATTTAAGTATTATCTCCAATGCATTCCAATGTTCTTTGTTTGGATTATCAGTATATCTACTAAGTCTCCCAATAGTAAACGCAATATCAGGCCTAGTCCTATTTGATATGTACAACAATGACCCAATAATTTGAGAATATTTTAACTGTAGAATAGGTTCACCCAAATTTTTCTTTAAGTGCATATTCGAGTCATAAGGAGCAGACACATGCTTAGAATCATAGTACCCAAACTTTCTCAACATCTTTTCAATAGCACTAGATTGATCTAATGAAATCTCTTTTAGTGTTTTCCTCAATTTCATTCCCAAAATTATATTAGATTCCCCTCATGTCTTTCATTTCGAAATTGTTTTATAAATAGTTCTTAACATCACTCATAAGACCTAAATTCATCCCAAATATTAATATATCATCAACATATAGACAAAGAATCACATGCTCATTGTTATCCACTTTGCTATTACACACTTCTCATGCTCATTTATCCTAAACCCATAATCCAAAATAACTTCATTAAATTTCTTATGCCATTGTTTAGGAGCTTGCTTTAACCCATATAAATATTTCTTAAGTTTACAAACCTTATACTCTTGTCTTTTAACCTTAAAACATTCCCGTTGCTCTATGTATATTTCTTCATCTAAATCACCTTTTACAAAAGCAGTCTTAACGTCCATTTGATGAATTTCTAACTTATAGACACTTGCTAACACTAACAAGATTCTAATAGTTGTTATCCTAGCAACATGAGAATATGTATCAAAATAATCCATTCCTTCTTTTTGTGTAAATCCTTTAGCCACTAATCTTGCGTTATATTTATCTATACTCCCATCAGGTTTTAACTTTTTTTCTAAAAACCCATTTGCAACCTATTGCTTTACTTCCTTGCAGTAAATCACATAAAACCCAAGTATTATTTTGTATGATTGAACTGTACTCATCATCAATAGCTTCTTTCCAAATAGGTGCATCTATAGAATAAATCGCATCATTATAAGTTTTAGGTTCACCCTCAACTAAATATGTAAAGAATTCTTCTCCAAAAGATTTCTCAGTTCATTTCCTTTTACTTCTCCGAAGTTCTGGTTCCGGTTCGACTTCTAAAATTGAACTAGAAGGAGTATCATTTGAGACGACATTTATTGAAGTTGAGAGTTCATTTGGAACTTTTGTTTTAAAAGGAAAAATGTCTTCAAAATAAGTAGCATCCCTAGCTTCAATAATAGTATTGTTTGAAATACTACTAATTTTAGAATTTACAACGAGAAATCTATTAGCAGTACTATTTTATGCATACCCTATAAAGACAACATCAACGGTTTTTGGACCTATTTTCTTTCTTTTAGGATCTGGAATAATAACTTTAGCTAAGCACCCCCACACTTTAAGGAAATCAAGCCTTGGAGTTCTCTTTTTCCAAAGTTCATATAGAGTTTTAATATTGTCTTTAAGAGTTATTCGGTTAAGTATATAGCAATCAGCTAGGACAGCTTCACTCCATAAGTTCTCAGATGCTCCAGAACTTATCAACATAGCAGTGACCATATTCATTAAAGTTCTATTTTTCCTTTCCGCAACACTGTTAAATTGTGGTGAATAAGGAAGTGTCACTTCATGTATTATACCATTCTCTTCACAAAAAATCTTAAGATCATTAAACGGTATACTTTCCTCCTCTATCCGACCTCAAAATTTGAATCTTAGTTTCTGATTGGTTTTCAACCTCGGCTTTGTAAACTTTAAATTTATCAAATACTTCATCCTTAGTCTTCAATAAATAAATATAACAATATTTGGAATAATCATCTATGAATGTCACAAAGTACTTGTTACCTCCTTTAGTTGGTGATCTATTTGAGTCACAAACATCACTATAATCAGTTGTAAAAGACTTGTATCCCTTTGAATTGATTTGTATGGTTTCTTGGTTTGTTTTGCTTGTACACAAACTCCACACTTACTATCACCCACTTGGTTTTTTGGAATTATGTCTAAATCGCTAAGTTTCTTTATCTTCTTATAATTAACATGTCCCAAATGTTCATTCCACAAACCACTCGATTCAACACTAAGA
Source organism: Nyctanthes arbor-tristis (assembly GCA_963692815.1). NCBI lineage: Eukaryota > Viridiplantae > Streptophyta > Magnoliopsida > Lamiales > Oleaceae > Nyctanthes > Nyctanthes arbor-tristis. The sequence goes on from CAVNYN010213067.1 coordinate 75,058, forward strand.
ACAATAGAAGAACCTTTATTCAAATCATCAATAATGTTCAACTTAAATAAATCATTACACAAATAACTTTTTCCAACAAAAACATTATTTTTGGTTATTACAACCTTATTTGACTCCATTACAATTTTGAAACCTTGACGAACTAGAAGCGTCCCACTAACTAAATTTTATCTAACTTCAGGTACATGTTGAACTTCCTCTAAAAACAAAGTCTTTCCCGAAGTCATCTTGAGCTCAATCCTTCCAATGCTTAAAATGGGAGAAGTGGTACTATTTCCCAAAGTCACGCTTCCTCCACTTGTAGCCTGATGAGATTTAAATATATTTTTATTACAACAAATATGAATATTTGCTCCCGAGTCTAACCACCAATCATTATTACAATAAGTAAAGTTAACTAATGGATTTAAAGATTCACACCTAATAGAGGGTTCACCATCCTCCACCATGTTTACTTGATCCTTTTTATATTTTTCCATTTGGCTTGAACTCTTTGGTCTTCTAGTAATGGCATTCCCGAGCAAGATGGTTGGTCCTTCCACACACATAGCATGGTTCTAGCTTCCTCTCTTTGCCTTTATTATTCTTAGTATAGCTGTTAAAGGTGAATTTTTCCAATTATAATTCTTTTTGAACTTATGATCTTTTTAGGTTTATATTGTTTTGAGTTATTAGAAGAATTTTTAGAGTTCTCAACCAAGTTCACATTAGTTTTAGTTTCATCAACTTGGTTGACACGGTTTCTATGATGTTCTTCAACTCTTAGAGAATTATACATTTGATTTAGAGTTAAAACCCCTTGTTTATGTCATAGATTTTTAGCAAAGTCCAACCAAGAGGGTGGAAGTTTATCCATTAGGCATGACACTTTATAGTCCTTACTAAATTTAGATCATTTCTCTTCCACATACCTAAGTAAGTCTTGAAATTCATGTATTTGTTCATTTATAGATTTACTATCCACCATAATATATTTGTTAAAAGTTGATGCATTAAACCTATCAATACCGGCATCATCTATGCCGTATTCCACCTCTAGTGTTTCCCAAAGTTCTTTAGCGTTAGTGATATTTTGATAAATATCATATAACCTATCGAAAAGAGCACTTAGGATTCGATTATGACAACGGAATTCAATTTGTTCAGGTTTATACCAAGAGGTGGTTGCATCATCATTATTTTCTTCGAGGGTAGAAATTAAGCCAAGTAAAGTCAACCAATATCTCATTTGTTTTTGCCATCTAATTTTTCCCATCAAACTTTTCCGGTTTAGCACTATTAGTATCATCATTAGAAGTCATTCTTACGCTAAGAATTACAAAGGCAAAGCAGTAACTGTAAATAAACGAATTTATCAATATACATGCTAGAAAATAAGGATCAAGTATCTCTATAATCAATAGATCAAAATCTAAGATTGTAAATAGACACAAATAATCTTCTATTTTTCAGTTTTAAGTTAGCCAAATATGTCAAGCACAATTCTCAACAAGGCCCAAAGAAAGATCAAACTATGCTAAACAGAATGATAAACAAATCCGTTTAACGAAACTAAAAAGCATAGGGAACTCATGTATGTAATGATTGTTAGAAGTATCATTTGGTTAGATATTTTTGTGTTGAGGGTATTTTTGGTATTTTAGCTTATTAGGGTTACATATTAGGGTTTGTCCTATATTATTATAAATAGGCATCTTTGTAATCATATTATAATTATTGAATACGAAACCCTTTTTAGTTTTAACATGGTATCAGAGCTTTCGATCCTCGTCTAAGTCTATCGTTGCTTCCGTTCTCCGGCGGGCGGCATTGTGCTGCTCGTCCGGCCAAATCCATTGTTTCCTTTCTTTCCGTTATTGTCTTTGATTTCTTCGTTTTCTCTCGTTTTGTTTGATTGAATTCGTTAATCTCTTTCGGGTATTTTTTGTTCGTATTCCAAATATATTGAAATAATTCTTAAGAAAAATTCGGAATTTAAAGAATGTTGCTTTCAAAGCAGAATAAGAATCAGATCGGGAAGGGTGTTACGCTTCCTTATCAGTATTACGATAATTGGGAGTGCGGGGCCGATCGGGTTCGTCGTGAATGAGGAGGAACTTGTTGCTGCCGTAATTGATAGTTTGATATAGCTTTGACATCTTATGCGCGGGAGGGACAACTTGCCATTCTCGGGTCTGATCTCAATAATTACGTGGTTTTTGCTGGTTATTTTTATTAGTTTGTTGGGATCAATATTTTTGGCACTTCTTTTGGATTTGAATTGTTTATTAGGGTGGCTCAGTGGGCTACCTTTATTGAATTGATTAGTCTGTGAATTGTAATTATTCTGCAATTGGTTTTGCATATGGTAAGAAAGAATTTATTTGTGGTTGATTTGAAGTGGATTCGAAATGAATTGGTGTCTATGTATTTGGAATTGTGTTTCTTCAATTTGGAGTCCAACGTATTTGGAATTGTCTCTCTCCTCATCTAGTCCAATTAAATCTGGAGTTGGCTTTCTTTCTCTCTTTGGAGTTGGCTTTGTTTCTCTCTCCTTCCTCTATTTGGTGTCCTGGATATATGGAATTGGTTTCTCAAATCAGAATATTGTGTTTTGTTAGGTCCGCGTTGTTGCTTCCACAATAATGAAGATTGTGCATTTGGACGGAAGAATTATTAAGTTGAGCTCATAAACTATATGACATTCTCCAACCTTGCTTAGAGATAAAGTGTCAAAAAAATTATTGTATCTTGTTACTGTGTTTTGTTTTGTTTCTTGACAAACTCTTGATGATGACTATAATGAGTTTGACGGGGGTGTTAGAAGTATCATTTGGTTAGATATTTTTGTGTTAGGGGTATTTTTGGTATTTTAACTTATTAACGTTACATATTAGGGTTTGTCCTGTTTTATTATAAATAGACGTCTTTGTAATTATTTTATAATTATTGGATACGAAACCCTTTTTAATTTTAACAATGATAACAAATTAACCCAGAAAATAAACCTATGTATTCTATAGCAATGGTTTTATATAAATCACCAAAATGAATAAAACCAATATAAAACTTATTGGTCAAACGGAAGAATACTGCATTACTGTTAATTAAATTTTAAAGCTTGAAATCTTAAAGTACAAATTTGTTTAAACTTGGCCAGAACCTTTGACTAATTGCAACAGAAATTAAAAGTCAAGTTATAAGTATTAAAATAATAGAACAATACTCTTTACTTTGATTTATTTTTCCTATAAATTCACGAAAAGTACTTGTAGACGATAGTAACACAAATTCAATTTAAATACAGTAAAAACTACAGTCGAATTTAATCTATCTTCAAGATTGTCTAAGCACAATACTGGCATGCAATGAGTCTTTCAATTATAATTCATAAACTATTCTAGATTTGTATATCAGTAACAAAGTAACAAGATATTATCACACAAACCAAAACATGACTTTAGATTGTTGTAAAATATGTGTGATTTGTGTAATAAAATATAACATAAAATTCACGTAAATCATATAATAAAACATATAATAGAGAAAAGTAAGAAAGACTGGTCTAAGAGAGTCGCGAAGAATCGTTGTCCTAAAGTAGTGTTGCCTCCCCTTCGTGCGGGTGTTTTCGGCTTGACACGGCTCCAGGATAAAACCCTTACAACTCTCAGCCAAACTCCATCTATGAGCACAATCACAGAGATTGAAGAACGAGTCTCTATCGAGGTATTGTCAAATAGTATAAACTATATGATATTTGTGGGAGAATCTTTTAGAGAGTATTGCTCAGTTCTTGTATGTGTCAAACAATGAAAATAATCACCTATTTATAGTGTTAAAATCAACCTCCACATGAATGATGATAATAATAAATTTAAATTTTTGAGCAATTCTAGGGGGAAATGAAAAGGGGATATTATTAGGTGACATTCTCATGTGACACACATTCATTGAGTGATGATTACATTGCTACTTTTTCATCATCCAATACAAGTGTGCCACATAAGAATATCACCTAAGAATGTCCCTTTTTCATGTCCCCTCAAAATTTCTCTAAATTTTTAGAATGGAGGTTACAGATGGATTAAACACAAAATTAAAATGAAATAAAATTGTTTTAAAGTTTTTTTAAAATGTAAGTTACAACTATTAAAACATCACATCACCCTTTACGGAGCTCAAACTACCACGTCGCTGAACAACATTGGGTGTAACCCAATGTTATGTAGCCACGTGACAGTTTGAGCTCCGTAAGGGGTGATGTAATGTTTTCATAGTCAGATCGCTTTTTGTATCCCTTTTTGTTCAAATAGAACACTCAAATTGATTTTACGACTGTTTGAGGTATTTCCCGTGGTCAAAAATAAATAAATGAAAAAAAAAATCCGGTAATAAGGGTAAACTTGACACACACATATATATAATGATGGAAAAAAGTCAAATTTTGTGGCGACCTTTTCCTGGTCATTCGGGTTTTGTAGGACCGGATCATAAACCCCTATAGAATCGATTTTCATGAGAAAGACTGTTGCAGAAACAATGTGGTTCATTTACCCTAAAAATTACCTTGAATGAGAGAGCGCTAATATTTGTTAAAAATGATATAAAATACGTTAAAAACTCATAAAAAAAATTCAAAACCAGCTGAATTTTGCTAATTTGTGTTTTAATGGCCATTTTTTCAATCTTCCATGTAATGAAAATCAATTGTAATGGATTATAAATGGTGTCGTTTGCTAAACGGGATACGTTAGTCTAGTTGATACGGATGTTTATCTTCACAATTGCAATAGCAAAATAAATTTAAAATTAAAATGAAACGAAAATGGAACAAAAACATATGAAAACTTGACTAGAATAATAACACAGTGCATGAATTGTAATTCATACTTGCTACCATAATAACACTTGTGTGAGAAACAAATTCCTAACAAAATGCTTATAGCACATACAATACAACAACACATAATAGGACGTCACCGAGAAAATTTCTCATCGGCCTTATATATGACATTTCAAGAAACAAACTATTCGGCATTGGGCGCAGAAGAAGATGTCCTTTTCGACTTTCTGCTTGCATAGATCTTGGAATATACACTTCGTGTTCTGATAGCAAGTATTATATCGAGACCAATTCCAATAACGCAGGCGATTGCCATCACCACAAACACTACCCTGTAACAGTGAGCACCAATGCACGTGTTCCCGCCTCCAGCAGTACGTGTAGCCTGGGCGTCGTATAAGAATCCGGCAAGCAACCCAGAAAAGAGGAACGACCCCAGTGGGAGATTGAGGATCAAAATGTTGTAGATAAGGCCGTAGTAGTTGAGGCCGAAGAGTTCAGAGGCAGTCGGGACTGTGACAGCAAGACGAACTCCATAGCAGATGCCAACTACTATAGAGCCAATGTAGAGTGATCCCGGCATAGCCAATGCCATTAGTACATATCCTACAGCCATCAGAACTTGAGAAGCAGCATTCCATACGGGCCTTGGCGTCCCAGCACGTCTGTAAGCCGGCCGGGAAAGACACACCAATGAGAACTTACTAAAATATCTTTAAAGTCGAGCTGAAGATGCTTGACCATTCGCCATGTCCGTTTTCATTCACCCATACAGCCATACTCCATAAGATGGCAAAAAGTGGTCCATCTTCGGAGCGTCGATTCAAGCCAGGCCACTCGAGGTGGGGTAGGACAAGAAAAGAGTGCAATGTATGAAAAAGAATCCCATGACCCATCCCCCTTTATTGAAATATAAACGGTCCCGTACTTATAAGAAAATGAGTTCCTACCTATACCAAATCACTCTTGAATTTTCCTTTAGTAGCACTGAAGAATCTAACTAAAACAAGAACATGAAGTACAATTGAAAGAATATTATAATAAAATTTGAGGTGGGAACGTAGAGAAAAATAATTGGGAAGTGTGAAAACTATTTTTTTTTTTGGGGGAAATATGCTGTTGGTGTTAATTTAATAAATTTTTATTTTGACAAAGCTTCAAACAAGAAGCTTTTGATCCAACACTAAGCATGCACATGTTAGAATGTTAATAATAATAAAAAAAAAAAGAATCCCTCTGAAGAAAGTTGTTCAAAATATGAGCTTGTTTGATTTTCATTATGAGGTCAAATTATAAATCGGAAATTATAATGAGTTAAAATGAATAGTGAAGATTGATGTTTGAAATATGCGATGATTGTTGAGCATTTGTCAAATCAGCAGTCAAATCATTGGTAGATGAAATTGTAATAAGAACAAATAATAGGTTTCAAACAAGAAGATAATGTCTACATAAATACATATAACTTTTCCCTCTCTAACTGTTTTAGACTCAATTTGAATCTACATATAGTGTATAAATCTTCACCATTTAATTTTACTCATTATCTTTCTTACTTCACATTAAAATGTAATTTAATAAAATCTCAGTCAATTCAAAAGGGAAGGAAATTTCCCTCCCCCGCCCCCCCCCCGGGCGGGGTGGTCCAAGTCGTCGCTTGATTAGTGCCACAGCATAAAAGTATATTCTCCTACTAGCAAAAAGCCAAAAAATTCCCCATATTCTACAATTATACACACAAGAAGGGGGTAGGGATTTTTTTTGAAGACAAAGAACAAGTTGCAACTAAAAATTGATCAACTTACTTGATGAAGTACTCGGAAACAGAGCCGGAAAGAATTCTTCCAAAGAATCCCCCAATGCTAGTTAGCGATACGAACATGGAAACATCAACATACCCAAGTGCCAACCCGATCTGTCCCATGTTATTCATCACCGCCAAACCCGTCCCAACTCCACAGAGAAAAGACACGAACAATATCCAAAATTCCACCGTCCGCAACACCTCCATTATTGAGTGCTCTTCTCCTATCGCCGGACGCTTCCTCTCCACCACTCTCTCGGCATTCTCCTCCACCGCCACTTCCACATTTTCCTCAACTTTGGGAACATTGTTTTCGCGGCCCAATAAGGGTTCGGTCACATTCCTTTCAATGTCTAAACTTTTGGTGTCGGAACTTGATATGATTAAATTTTTAATTCCTAAGTAAATTGGAATGGACAAAGGGGATGCTAAAAGAATCAAAAGAATGACAGCAAAAACTTGAGAAAACAAACGTCCATGAGGCCCCGAAACGTCAAAGGATAACAAATAAAGAGCTATAATAACAGCAATAATATTAATTACTCCAAAGTATCTAGTTTCATCATTTTCCTCGGCCGGAGTGGATGAAGATGGGATTTCACGGAGGAAAACAATGGCAGCGAGGCAAACAACAAAAGGGATTATTGCAAGCATTAGGAGAAATTTCGCCGGATCATCAGAAAATAACGCCGAACAAAGATCGGTGAAAATTGCCGTACTTAAACCTACGTAACCTTTAAGAATCCCTGAAACCGGACCTCTGTTTTTTCTGAAATTCCTAATGCAGGTTACTAAAATTGCTGTGTTCATCCATGTTGTGCTGTTCCCTCCCATACACATAAATACGCACATCTGCACCAAATTTTTCAACAAAATAAGTTACTTATTTTGGCCAACATAATTTTGAATATTACTAAACTTTCTGCTTGTTTGTTCTTGCTTAAAAGTTATGATAAATATCAAAATCAAAAGCTCCTTTAGCACCAAACAAGCTTAATCAAGGTTAATTATACCAACTTAGCTTACAATGCGTGCCAAACGGGGGTAAAAACACTTACAGCCCAGTAAGGGAGGGGTCTAATATTGCAGCTGACGACAAGCCACTGAACGCCGTATCCCACGAAGCCCTCGACGGATCCGATTAGTAGAATTACCGGAACGGGGAGTTTGTCAGACGCGATTCCGGCGAGGAGGCCGAAGGCTTTTCCGACGTCTTTAGCGACGGAGAGATTGTTAAGCTGAAGTTGAGTAAGGGCCATAAGGGACTTAAGGGCGTCGGAGTAATTTGAGAAAGTGTAGTTGTTGCCGGAGATTGCCTGGACCCAAACGGCGGTGACAAATCCGAGCCATTTTCCGGCAGCGGATGTCGGAGAAAATATGAAGCCCATTATGGGGAAGCCTAAACCGGACAAAAGGCAGAAGAATGCGGGGAAGAGACTTTAGTGGGGGATTGAATGTCTGAAGAATGGGTTGTTGGAAGTTGTACGTTGTGATACTACTATTTTAAGAAGAAAATTAGGGTTATAATTGTAATTTCACGGTTCATCGCTGTTTGTGATCTATGTTGGGAATTACGATTTGTACGCAAAGGACACGTACGATGAAGAAATACGGTGTCTTCCTTATATTGCAATCAGAATATCAATGTGTTTGACAACTAGTCGATATTATAATCTGAATTATAATTTGTCACACGGAATTATTTCATTAGTTTCATTTTTTTTAAAAAGTCAAAAAGTAAAAGTCAAGCCGTAATTGTTTACTTTTTACAAAAATAACTAATAAAATAATGTCACGTCACAGATTATAATCTAAATTATAATCTCACGTAGTTGCCAAACACTTTATATGTGAAAATGTTAAAAAATCTCTTTTATAACAAAACTTCCCGAGATATGTGGTCTTTATCGATACACACATCACATGTCACATAAAATGGAATGTTTTATTAAACTTCACAAGTAGTTTTTTAACACTACTTTAAAAATATGTAACTAATATTTGTAGTTAGTAAGTTTCAAACACCATTGGTGCAGATTATAACATTCTTTACAAAATTGATCACCCGCCAGATATATTGTGGGATAATCTAGTCAGATACACACGTGGCAGGTGATAATTAGACAACTCTGGGTTGTCCCATGTGGATTGCCCCACATAAAAATTGTTTAATTACCACCCGTCAAGTGTGTGTCTGACGGGATCGTCTGGCGGGCGATCAAAACTGATACTTCTTATATCTCACAAAGATAATTCCCCCTTCTTCTTTTACTTATCGCAAATTATATTCTCATTTTCTTAATTAATTTTTTAGTTTTCTAAGATAATCTCATTTATGGTGCGTAATAATATTATACACCATCTATCTAGTGTCCTGATAGCACCAAACAATACAGTGCTTGATCAAATTCAAAGGTCTCAAAAATAGGGCTCGAGAACTCACGTGTAGGTTCCTCATTGGCGTACCTAAATTTTTTCCCAAATGAGCAAATGATAAGAAAACATTTTCGACAAATATTTCTTCGAGTAAAATTTTAAATTGCTGTTTATTAATTGTTATACTTATTATCATATATAAAAAGGTAATAATGTTTTTAAACAAATGTATATTGAAGAGGAAATAACGAGCCCATTATAAGGTTTTAGAAGTAAGGAAAAAAATTTATAATATGTACTTTTTCTCGATATATTTTCATAAGTTACGTTCAAAAATTTCAATAATTAGGTCGCGCCTTACTCTTTTGGGGATCTAGTTCCACTACTGGTCATAGTCATTTATATACTCTCAAAATAAAAAATAAAAACAAAAGAAATCGTCACAGAAAACAAATATAATATAAAATATAAAAAATATAAAATAAGAAGAAAAAAATTGAAGTGTTAGAAGCATTTTTTTATATTTTAGATCTCAATACAATCTCTGTAAATAAAGAAATCATTAATGAAGATGCTTGAAGCTTCAATCGTCGTAGATAGATACAAGTGTTGCTAGTTAAGTTACATGGCAATATGTTGCTTTTAGGGATCTGCATGCGTAAACATGAGGCAAAATCGAGTTGTATTGTTGCCGGACTAATTATCATCATAGCGTCAGTCCGTTTCAAAAGAGACGATAAAAAGTTTATGTAAGCCTTTTTTCAACGAATATTAGCCTTAAAAAAAATGAAGCTTAAATAGCGTCAGGCAATTATTATTATTATTATTATTATTATTAGAAGAAGAAAGGCTTAGGCTAAGAATTTTTGTAAGTCATCCGTTTCATGTCAAACGGTGAATGTTATAACAACACGTCACTCACTGTGGAGTTAGCGTTTATGTTTTCATGGTGTTTGAAATGATGATGGTGGAGGCAAAGACTTCATCACTTGTGGAAGCAATATTAGTGAAATAAACTATAAAAATATTATATTACATAATCACAAATCGTAAAATTATCTATTACAATTTAAGAAAATCAAATAGTTTACTTTGTAGGCTACCACGATTATGACATGAAAAACATAACATCTCCATGAAGTGTAACATATTTAATTACACGTATTACAAGCTTGAATCGGGTTTGGAAGCAACTAACCGATTCATCCCGGCATCTTTCTTTTTCCCAAAACGCCTCAACTTAATAGAGATGATGATTCGTACATGTTTCTATTACTGAGAAATTAAGTTGTTTATGCAAGTGGTAGAAATCACTTTCATTTATATACCTAAAAAGTCTGAGTTTTTCTATCAAGCTAGGTGTATGGAGCCTCACTTCTATTAGAAAGTTAAATTCCATACACAGAGACCGATCTGACTCAATAGAAATTAGCTAAAAATTTTTTTTCTTAAGCAGCACAAATCTCGTCCGAACAAGTAGAAATCACGGGACAATCTAGCCGGTCTGGCTATAGAAACAAGACCAGGTTCCTTATGAAGCCCGGTCTCTACTCACATACTAACACCTCACCTAACACACACCACATATTATCATCATTGGAAATTGGGCTATGTAAAGAACCCGACCTTAGTTCTTTAGAAACTTCCACAACCTAGCGGGGCCACTGAAAAGAGGCATTAATCTTATCTCTTTTAATTAGAAGGACGTTTGCTGTTATCTATCCCTACGCTTATATATACGTTGACCTTGTTAATTGTTATGGCCCTCTCTTATAAGGATCAGTGTTTTAAAAAACGCGCCTAGGCGCTGCGCAGCCTTCACGCTTCGCTTTTGGGCTAAGCGGTGAAAAAAGTGATCAACGGTTTTCGTTGACCTCCTAGGCGCAATTAAGCGCGCGCCTAGGCGGTCAACGAAAACCGTTGACCGCAATTTTCTTTCAATATAGAACCCTTAGTTACATTTACGTCATTTCATAGCTAATGGTCTAAATAACAACATTGGAGCTTTTTTTCTTGTTTTGGGCCATTTAATAACTAAAAGTCTAAACCTCAATAATGTTAGGCCCACTAGACATTGTCATTAAACCCAATAACAGTAGGAATCATCCACCTTTTGCCTTTTGAAAATACTAAATCGTATAATATCTCTTAAAATTATAATATAGATATAATATTTTATGTTTTTAGATGTGTTTTTCAATTTAGTATACATCATTTTAAATATTTAACAACTTTAGATTGATTAAAAATTAAAAACAAAATCGAAAAACGCTTTTTAACGCTTAAGCGCCGCCTACACGTGCTTAAGCTTGAAAAGCTTGAAACTTCGAGTCGACGGTTTTCTACGCTTCACGCTTTTTAGAACACTGATAAGGACATTACCTTATCGTAATTTGAACGGTCGCTTTTCTCGTTTCAAGATTTTCTTTTAAAGTGGGCAACGAGGCCACCACTACCCATGTGAGTGCTTCTATGGCGACCGTGCCCATTTAAAGATTTTCTTTCGTTCATTAGAGGGGGAAAAATCGATGCATACTGTTAGTTTATATTCTTAGTTGATTATATTGGATATGTGACGCTTGTTAGACTTGATATTTAAGATCTAACTAATTGAAACGGGTTTGATAGGGTCGAATTAGTTAATTGGATTAATTAACTGACCCTTTCAGTTGTAGACCCGTGGAAGTCCAGTATGACTAGGTTTTGCATCCTAAAACTATAAATAGATGTCTTGTATTTAGGGGTTACAATGGAGAAAGTATGATCGTAGATATTCTATCAATTTAATTAATTTCTTGCTAGCACATTAAATTAATAGAACCCTAAACATAATCTCATAAATCCGTTTATAATTATTCGTTGTCGTGGGGTTTCCAATCTGTTCTTGCATTGATAGAACCCTAAAGCTATTCTCATAAATCCATTTCAAATTGTTCATTATTGGGGAGTTTCAAATCCATTCTTGACGTATCAATTACAATTAGAGGCTGAATAATTAGACATATGTGCTGACAAGCATTATATCAATAGTCAATCGAAATTCGGTAGAATTCACAACATTCATCAAGAGGAATTCTCTTATCACAAATTCTTATAAAGTGTAGATCGGAAGAGCGTCGTGTGTAAGAATTGAATATTTATTTATTTTCGCAATGCAGGTATGTTGCTCAATTCCTAACAACACTAACGTATAAAATTTTTGTACATTGATATTTATGAAGGAATTCAGAAGTTGATGAAACTTGTCTAATTAATACAACTAGTGATAAAACTAATGGTACATACAGCACTTACAAAGCTTCGATTTTTATTTTATTTATTTATTTTTTTTGAAAGTACAAAGCTTCTATTTTTAAGGAGTTTTTCTATATCATATTATATATCCGCACCTTGCTCCAGCTAAAGGTAGATGTTTGTTCTTTTATTTCACGTTGCTAAAGAATTAGAACCGGACTACACTTTGGAGGGAAATTTTTAAGCACAAATGGGATGGCATGTCACATTATGACGCCATGACCATCTGTTCGTCCTACTTTTTAAATGAATTAATAAAAAATAACTGACCTCTATTAATTATGTGCCATCTGTTCTTGGGTCCGTCTCCATGTCAACAAATGATACAATAAGGCGCTATTCATATGGCGTCATAACATGATTCATAGTTTTAAATATGTTGCAATTGTTCATAGCCCTGCAAAGCTAGCTACACAGTCGAGCTAAGTCGGAATCGCATCACTTTTTCTATGGTGTCCATGTCCAATGTATTATGTGGTAAATGTCCATTGGACACATTGGAGGACGGGTTGTCATCTTTTAATGTGTTTAATGAACACTTGTCACACACTAAACTCTATAAAATAGTGTTCAATAGACACAATAGAAAATTTTAAAATCGCATTGATTGATTCCAGTTCTAGAATCGATTGGGACAAACTTCGCTTATATATATATATATAACTTAGTTATAAGCCATTTCAAGGATGAAAATAAATAAATAAATAATTAATTAATTAATTAAAAAAATTAAAAGTGATAAGAAGGGAATGAGTAGATGGATGCTGGCAGACGAGGGCCTATGCATTTTTGGGATACACACAAATGTTGTCATGTTCCTAATCGTGTTGAAAAAAGAAATTGGGGTTTTTCACACTTAGCGTCCTCCACCCTTTCACTTTTTTACAGATTACGTATTCAATCTTTAAAGAAATACCATATTTCGTCTCTGGTGACAGAAACCGTCAAATTCCACCGTTAAGGTCAGGAGCATTTTCGGTAACATATAAAAAATTGATATTTTAATGCAAAAAAATAAATAAAAAAGCAAAAAAAATTTTTTTGGTGGGGTGAGGGGGACTCCCCCCCTCTGCCATTTCCGATAACCCTCTGGCAGCTGTGCTTGCTCCCATTTCTAGCAGCCTTAAATTTCGGATGCCGGAATGGCAGCAAAACAAGCCCCGACAGCAAGAACATGGGCCTGTTCTTGCTGCCATTCTGGTAGCAAGCACAGTTGTTATTTCCGGCAGCATTCTGGCTGTCGGAAATGGCAGAAGGGGGAAAGTCCCACCGGCCCTCCCCCCTCCCAATTTTTTTCAAATTTTTTTTACATTAAAATATTAATTCTTTGTATGTTATAGAAAATGCCCTCAACCTTAACGGTGGAATTTGACAGTTTCCATCACCAGAGACGAAATAAGAGTTTTCTTTAAAGATTGGGGACGTACTGAAGGAAAAACAAATATTGGATACGTAATCTATAAAAAAGTAAAAAGTTGGGGACGCTAAATGTCAAAAACCCAAGAAATAGAGATAAAAAGATGGAAACTGAAAATATCTCAACCAACAACATTTTCAACTATAATTATATTTGACACGACAGAGCACTTCTCTTTGTCAACCCATTAATAAATATGTTTAAAAGCTAGCTATTTATAATTAATGGATACTATTTATATAGCCCAAATTGTGATGTGATGAGTATTTATTAGACACATTAAAAGATAATGACCACATTTCCCTCTAATGTATCTAATGAACACTTGTCACATCACAGTTTAAACTCTATGAATGATGCCCCTTAAAAAATTGCCCCTTATTAAACCCTCACCTTCAAGTTTATTCCCTATTTTTCTTTTCCTATCTTCTCTTCTTCTTCTTTATTGTGCAGATTGTACTTGTTGGAGCCGTTGTGCGATGGGATGTGCACTGCCCAGAGGCAGGTCTAAGATTATCTAGTAACACAAACTGTAATAACTAAATGTTCGATTTAACTAAGAAAATTCATAAAATATAAAATACTCTACATAGAAAATAATTTTTTTGGGACAAGAAAGGGTAACTGCCCAAGCCTAAATCTACAAATGGTAGTGGCTCCTATTAAAGCATCTCTAATGTATAGTCATGAATAAATTGACAATTGACAAAAAAGTATTTAATTGACACATTAAATGTTTGACATTGTCATGTAAAATGTCATCTGACAATGTCAAGCATTAATTTAACCAATCAAAAAATTTCACTCTCTTTCTTTTTTCTTTCAAAATCTCTAATAATAATTTGACAAATATATAATATTGACGTTGTTGTATTGGATAATTTTTTAAATGTAATATCAATATTTTTTGACATATATACACCTAAGACATTTCACCTTGACTTTATATTAGAGATACTCTAAGTGTAACGCCTTGAGTTATGCTATTGTGGAAACCTGCAGTTGTTTGAAAATGACCTTAATAACTATCCAAGCAATCTCTATAGTTTTAGGTTTGAATTTAGGGATAACCAGATGACCTCAAATGTTCTTGGGTCTTTAAAAGTAAATTGAATAAAATTAATGGGCTACTATCTTTCAATTTTATTGTTTGAACCATTTGTAGGATAAATAAACTCATTAAATTATTATGATAATAATGTTTCATTTTTGTATAATCATAAATTAAATTGATAAACTAAAATGTTATGCAAACCAATCCAATGGAACGGCTCAATTAAAAAAAATAAATTAATTTGTTCTTACGATCTTATATATGTCCCCACTCTTTTCCTTGCTTCTAGAATAGTACTGATGATAGTGAAAATATCAATTAATTAATAGATATGAAAATTTTCTAGCATTTACAGTTTCATCATCACATTTTGGCTTATGTATGTACGCCAAGTGAAATTACATGCACTCATTTACATGGCATGCATATATAAACTGTGATTACCACAACGGGACTCACAGCGAATGTTGGAAAATAATAGATTGATATGACAAAACATTACAATTTCAAACAACGGAACACATCGAAGGAATCACAAAATGGAGGTACACGATTCGGAATCGTTGTCCTAAAAGCACACTTGCCCAGATGCTTTAGGGATTACGATACAAATATAACGCTCTAAATTTAAAAGTATTATTTTTATAATTTTACAGAACATGTGAACATTTAATAGAATTGAAAGGTAAAATATACTTCAATACTTTTATTAATGGGTTGAGAATTTTAAACGTTATTAACAATTTAAAAATAGATTGTATAAGATAACATGATTTTATTATTAAAGAAGAGGGATGTAGAATACGTTAATATTCATAAGTCGATAAATTTGACATGAAACACTACAGAAGATAGTGCAATCCTTGTGTAGTTACATCGCATTGTATTTGTCGTATGTCTATATACACTTGCGAGTGTTGGGGCCCAACGACCGGCTGACCAGGTATATATACTGGACGCGGTGCTGAAACCTAGCGGTTGTATGTTATAGTTAGGCCTTGATTATTTAATGATATTGGTAAGTCCTTGTCGTCTCTTAAGCCGAGTTTGAGACAACAATGGACACGTCGAAGGATTTCCAAGTCGAGGTGAGACTATGACAGACTTTCGGCAAGGAATTGCTCGCAAGCCTTTTGATTATGAGCTCATGCTGTGTTTTAAATTGGGATGTGGGCCCTATTTATTATGGTGTGTGGAATCATCATATACATATGCATGCTCTTACTTATCGAGCGTTAGCTCATATAGTTTTGCATTATAGATGTAATAATGCAAGTAATGAAGAATGGTGACAACTACAAAGTGAGTAGAGGGTTGTATACGGGACTTCTAATCGTGGGCATTACGGATCTACTACCAGAGGCACCCTAAAGATTACAAATGCTTTTATCTTAAAATAATTAGTTCTACTTTCTAAAAGTAAGGTATTTCATAAAGACAGTCTTCAGTCTTTCCTTGCCTGTATTAATAAGTGAACTTTATTTGTCATACGATAAATTTGGCTTTGTTAGATTACTAGTATAATAATAATAATAATAATAATAATTATTATTATTATTATTATTATTATTACTATAAAATATATTTGAATACTTCGAAAATGAATTAGGTTTGCTCTAATTTATTCTTTGTCGAAAATATTAATTGAGAAAAGTATTTTTCAAATACAGAAAATTTTTACATGTTACAAGATTCAAAATTGTTATTTTCTAGGTAATATGGAAATTTTAAAATAGTTGAGGTTGTTACAACTTGGGTGGTTTCAAAGCTGGTTGATAGACCCTGCTGACAATTCTCTGTACACATGTCTTATGAACCCTTGGAGTTCACCAACGAACTAAGTGATTTCTTGATCTATGTGCATTTACATGACGGAAATGTGCATAATTTAGAAATAATTATATTCATATAAAATGTTTAATTATTTATAATCATGTGTGATTATCTTGAAGAGTGATTAGTTGGAGTTAACTAAAACAGAAATTTGTGACGGAAAATAGGTGTTTTGTTAATACATGTATTACTGTTATTATAATTTCAAATATTTGACGAATGCTTTTTAAATAAAAGGGTATTATTTCACTATGATACCGATTCACTTTAATGCTCATTTGCTTTTACCAAAATAAATTTTAATTTGTCATTAGAAATATTGAAAGCTACCACTTGAGCATTATGAAAGTTGATTTTCAACTCAATACTTTTGTAATCTCCATGAACAGTCAATCATTAATGTTAAATTTGAATTAAATAATTATTGTCTTATGGATATAGACACTCTTTTAGATTAATTATTTCAAGCATTAGCTTAGTTATTGCATTTTTTATTTATTATGATCATAAATAATAAAATATTGATTTGGTTTAGCATCTCACCTCATTTTCAAAATATTTGATATCTTAAAATTTTATTTTATAATTCTTATTTAAGCGAGAAAGAAATTTAAATATTAGTTTGCATTAAAAGTTATGTTTTACTTGTTTATGAGTAAAAGTATTTGGCTAAATATATATATATATATATATTGATTTTACTTCATCTAAATTCTATCATTGTTTTCTTAAATTTAAGAAAATTTAAGAATTCATTTCTTTTTATTAACAACTCTTAATTAAGAAAAGAGTCTGACAATTTTGTCGCTTGACAATTTCAACGTTTTTTCTCAGTTAGTTAAGTATATTCATTCGAAAACAACTTTATTTATATTTGAGTAACTTTTAAGTCAGGTACAAATATTAAAATATCTATAAGAAATGAATTTTTGAAATTAAAATGTTGATGAACTTCTACGTGATTTTTGCAAATGAATATATGTTCTTTTTCAATGAAAGAAGTATTTGACTTTATTTTTGCGTCAGAAATTTTCAAATGACATATCATAAAAGAATAATTGATCTAAACTCTTCTAATTGAGTTTTGTCGATTTTATCTATACATAAACTTTTGAAGAAGAAAATGAAAAGTGTAACCATTTTGATATCTTGCTCATAACATATTATTTGAGATTATTTGTTACTTGGCATTTCTCTTGATTTATTACAAGTATGAATTAACAACTTGCAACCTTTTATCTTATTAATGAGTATATATATGCACGTAAAGCATGCATGCATATTATTGAGAAAGATGCTTATCACATGATTTCATCTTAATGTTAACATGACGTCATGTATAGTTGGGTGTCTAGTATCATGTTGTGCATGGAACCTGACTTCTATTAAAAGTTGAACTCCATATACAGAGCTTGATCTGACTCAATAGTGTGAATACGGTGGTTATCTAGACTTTAATCAGGATGTATCATGCCAAGCTACTTAATAATTAATCTGGTGTAAAGTGTAACGCGACCTAGATATGTCTAGCTCGGGTATGTATGCGGAAATTAAAAACACCAGAATTGTTGACGCAGAAACCCAACTGGGAAAACTACGGACACCCTTGTCACGAGACAAACAATCCACTAACATAGATAAGAATTTAGTACAGTTTGAGAGACTTAGTGATATCACAATAAACACTAAACATTCAAAAGGAAAAAACTTATAAAAGAAACTCCCTTCTTTACGCCTTTTGACATGTGGCAACGTGCGCCGCTCTTGTCCTCTCGCTATCCCGCTCACACGGGAATGTACATCAAGCCTCTTAGAATTCACCTGGACTCATCGTAGGAAACAAGAACTCCTAACACTCTTCAATCTTGTGTGAATCATCCCTCGCACATGTATGATCTTCAATCAATGCACTATGTAGGATATTGCCAAACAAACACGATTTTAAGACATGTATGTCCGAATTGCAAGATTAAATCTCGCGGATAGGCAGTGTTTGTTTTCTCCTTGCGGTCGAGCTTTCGAAATATTGTAAGAATAATTATTGCTCGTCTTGGTCCTTTTTTCATCTCGACCTACAAGAAGTATATATAGGATAGGACTTTGAATTCTTGTGCAATACAAGAATTAAAGTTACCAAATCCAAGTAGAACACAATAAGGAAAGTTAGAATCATAATATTCCTTAAACACATAAACTTTCTTAATCTAAAACAAACTTGTCATGCAAGAAGTTAAACCCTAATGAAATATGGTAACTAATGTATAACACAAATTAGGTAACTTTGTAACTTGCATGAAACTAATGTTTTTATGCCTCAAGAAAAGTACACGTGCCCCAACCTTCCTAATCTCGGCTGAGACACGATTTTACTTAGAATTTACATGCTAAAATAATATAACACGTTACACACGTCATGCATAATTAGTAACACAATTTGACAAATTTTGACACATAAGGAAAATTAAAAAAATTAGTAATGCCAACAAATTTTCGTACTAATAATCTCCCCTTTGGCTTTTCTAATTTTTCAAAACAAGTAATAGTTCAAAGTATAAAAAATTTCCTAAGGGTTTTAAAATATGTAAACAATCAAGTCTTCCCCTTAATATGAAACTCCCCCTAAGATATATCAGAACAAAAACAAAAAACACATGTCAACATCAAACAAATCATGCTAGATATATCATGTCATACTATTACAAAAAACACATGTCAACATCAAAGAAATCATGCTAGATATATCTTGTCATGCTACTATCTTTCTACCCTTTTTTGACAAAGGGGAAAAGCCAAATGTATCTTGCAGAAAATGTCAGTAAAACCAGAGCTAAAGGTGTAAAACTCATGTCAAAGCTCAAAACAATATTTCCTGCATCAAAATGTAGTAGCAAGCATAGGGAATTTGTAATCCAAAACGTAAAAAACTGAAAACATAAAGACAGAAATTTAAATTATTGTTTCGAAAACATAGAAATGCTATTGAGAATTTTTTATCCTTCCTTCCTTCAATGTTTTCCTTTCCCTGGCAGGCTTCAATCTTTAATCATCTTTATTGAACTTCTTAGCTTTCTTTTTCTTCTTCTGCTCCTGGTCATCATTCTTCTCAGCTGACATCTTCTTCTCTTTCTTTGGAGTAGCAATCTTAGATGTATCTGGCCTGGGTGCTGCTGCTGCTACTGGATCTACTGTATCCTGCTGCTGACTTACTGCTGCTTGATGGTCTACTGCTTTTAGATATGCCCTCAGAAAGACTGCAATGTCTTAGATCGGAAGAGCGTCGTGTAAAGTTTGTCCATTTAAAAGCAAATAATGAACCATCAAACTACACAAATGATTAAAAGCAGTTAAAAATTCAGAATGTGAACGCTAGAAAGTAGTGAATTGGCTCTTGAATTCTGAAAGTTCAGTTTCCAGTCTGGATATATGCTGCTCCAGTTTCCCTGTGTTCTATTCTGCAGATGCTACAGAAGCAATAGATTGTGCTGCAGGTTTGAACATTTTGGCACAATGATCCCTTCTAAGCAGAGCAATAGGCTGTGACCAAATGTCCCCTGACATTTCCTCAACTCCCTGATCCTTCAGATATTCAGAGACAATCCATGGGAAGGGTAGTTTGTATGTCTTGGAATGCCTCGGTCCACTGCCAGATATACAACTCTTAATCACACCATATACATGCTGCGCCCAGTCAATAGCCTTTTTAGTCCCCAGCTGAAATAGAAAAGTGCTCTCATTCTGTTCATTTTGGTCTTGTGTGTGAGTGGGTCCAGATTAGTCATCACAAATTTGTGTAGTAGTTTATATCTCAAAGACATTTGTGCTACCCTGAAGTCTGATCTCCTGGCTAGCCAATTTACTCCAATTAATTCCTGGGCTATCTCATTATTGGATATATTCTGTTCAGTGTGTTCAAAAATTCTAAACTGCCTAGCCCCTATCCAGCTTCGCAGACTATCTAGAGTAAACCTCAACATTCTCCCATTCACATAAATCTTTGATGTGAATGAGCACTTTGAATCACCAAGATTTTTAGGGATATTAGCCAAGAATTCCCTTACTAATGTCTCATTTACCTTGCCTCTACTGTCAAACAGTTTTTCAATCTTGAAAAATTTCACCAAATCCCCTAGACCAAACTCCTCAAAATCAGAAAACATGATCCGCCTCTCATATTGAAACTTTCTAAAGATCACATACTTCTTAAAAAGTTTAGCAGTTCTAGAATCATGAAAGTGAAAGTTAAAAAGAATGAAAGAACCTCGTGCTGTTTGAATTTCAGTGCACTTGAAGTCCTTTGGGTCATCAGGTTGCGTTCTGATCTCATCTGAACCTTCTAGCGAAGAGTCTTCGCCAAATACATCTTGATCGGGTAAATCTGTTCCTTCATCTGATTCTGATTCAGAATGAGTCATCTTCTTCGGACTCCCAATATTTACCCCAGTTGATCTCTGTCTGGTTGAAATTTTTCTGACTGTTGCCTCAACTTTCTATTTCCCCTTTTTGATGTCTTCCCTTCTTTGTTTTTCTTTCTCTGAAAATTTCTCAACTTCATATACAGTAGAAAATTCCTCATAATTTCTTCATTCTCAGCCTCATACTCACTTTCAGATTTTTCATTCAACCTTTTGGATTTATGTTCTCTGTTAGGAGCGGATATATCCTCCTCCAATCCTTCTGACTCTGACTTGTCAGACTCTTCTCCATCAGATTCCTCCTCCGCATAATGCGAAGAGGGTTTATCCTCATCTGCCGTATCCTTCACTAGAGATTTTTTCTGTTCTTCCTCAACAATCAGCTGTTGTTCCTGATTTGCATTATCTTACTGTTGATTTTCCCCTAAATCGGTAGGGTTCAGATGATCTCTAGCGATCGATTGTAAAAGCTCTTGAAGATTTGGGGCTTCTTGAAGAATCTCCTCTTGCAGCACATTGGGAACATGAATTTGTGGAATTTCCTATTGTGCGGCTTCTGGTTGTGGTGCTGGTTGTGCAACGACCGGTGGTTCCGGTGGATTCTGATTTTCCGGCGGTGGTTGTGGCTGGTTTTCCTGATTTTCCTCTACAGGAGGGTTTTGAATCTCTCATTTGAACAAGATCATCGCCCAGAGAGGATCTATTTGGTACGATATTTCTGTTTCTTGCTTCTTCGGTGATGACACTGGTGTTGGATTCGTCTGATCGAGGGTTTCGACTTGAGGAACTTCCTCTTGTGATTTTGTAGAAGGATAGACTTGCACTGGTTCAACTATAGGTACTGTAAATTTCGATGGGCCTTAATCTGCCTTTGTGCTTTGCGTAGTCCGGCTGCCGCGACCACCACGTCCTCGTCTCCCCTGCCTCTTGCAACTGTTTCGGCAGTAGATTCCTTTCCGGCCATAGTTTCTGTGACAAAAATTTTCAAAAAGAAAACACAAAAAAACTAGGAAAGTTTAGAGAAATTGAGAGCAATTAGATTTTGAGAATGAAAGAGTTTCAGTTAGGGTTAAGAAAAAAAGAGAAGTTATGAAAATAAAAGGGAAAATAAAGTCTCTGACGCTGATTTTCAAAATATGCCCGTTAGAGATTTAAAAAAATTGTACGAACGGTTTACCTGTAATTACCATAAATGGAAGCTCAGCTAGATGTATGCTGCTTGACCTATCAACTAAAGTATAAGATGCATCTAGGCTAGATTCATACAAGCAAATATATGCAAATGTAATGAAACAACATTAATTTAATTAACAGTACTGAATACTTCCCAAAATACATTTTGAAGTATACACCGTGAAATATTCAATCAACTGAACTATTCTCAATGGAAGAAATTTATTTTTTGAATGGAATTTCTTTTGAATTTATCTGTCCATGGTCAATCCTAACTCTACTTTGTACCTTGTGAGGACCTGACTTATTGAGACTTATGAATGATACACAAAAAGACCGATCATCATCTGAACAACTCTTATAAAAAGAATAAAACTTTTAAGTCCTTGGCTTGCTCGACTTTTTCTATACTTTTGAGCATTTTCTTCTGAGAGTAAAGGTAGCTGCACACTGTCAAAGACTTAGTTGACTAGTAGCTTTTGCCCTTACAGACTCTTCCCTTTAGACATTATTGGTCATATGTCGTGCAGAAGAGTGTAGACACTAACTATAAGTCTACATTAAAATTATGACTCTCAATCAGAATACATCTTATCGTGCAAAGCAGGTAGGACGTATTACATCCTTTTTATGCAGTTTATCTTTATGGAATTAGGAGAACAAGTTTTGACAGATCTCTTTAGGATGCGTCCTCTTCTGGGTATCTTAGTGATATCTTGCACAGATATAAAGTAATCTGATTAATATGATCATGAATGACACACAAATCACACAACTATATGTAAAATGCAAATAATAAAAACTTTCTGTTTTCTGAGATTTTCTCATTTTTCACCTTTTTTTTAATGTACAATGCAATGAAGTTTTTTTCCATGATGTTAAGCCTATTTATGTTGTATGCAAATGCCAATCTGTTTTCTTAGGCCTTCGAACCTAGATGCATCCAATGCTTTAGTAAAAAGATCCGCAAGCTGATATTCTGTCTGAATATACTCCAAGGCAATCATTTTCTGTTCAACCAACTCTCTGATTAAATGATGTCTTATGTCAAAATACTTAGTCCTAGAGTGTTGAACTAGATTTTTGAAAATATTTATAGCACTTGTATTATCACAGAAAACAGTGGCCTTATCTTGTGAAATTCCATAGTCTTCCAACATCTATTTCATTCAAAGAAAATATGTGCAACAACTTCCTACATCTATGTATTCTACTTCTGCTGTGGAGAGTGAAATGAAATTTTGTTTTTTACTCATCCAGGCAACCAGGTTGTTCCCCATGTAGAAACATCCTCCTGAAGTGCTCTTTCCGTCATCAACATTCGCAACCCAATTTACATCTGAGTATCCAGCAAGATTAGCATTGGTGTCCTTAGAAAACCATATGCCATATTTTATTGTTCCACTGATATATCTGATAATCCTTTAACCGCAGCCAAATGTGTCTCTCTCGACTTTGACTGATATTTTACACACATACCTACGCTGAAAGATATGTCTGGCCTGTTTGCTGTCAGATATAGTAAACTCCCAATCATGCTACGATAAAGAGTAGGATCAATCGCCTTAACTTGATCATCCTTTGACAATTTCAGATTAGTAGCCATTGGAGTTCTCATCGGTTTAGAATCTTCTAAGCCAAACTTCTTTACCAGATTTTTAGCATACTTTTTCTGAGAGATAAAGATGCCAGATATGTCCTGCTTTACCTGTAATCCAGAAAGAATGTAAGTTCCTACCATACTCATCTCAAATTCTGTTTGCATTGTCTTGACAAATTCCTTTGTCTTGGCTTCTGAAGTTGATCCAAATACAATATTATCCACATAAATTTGAGCAACAATGATTTCTTTTTTCAGTTGCTTAATGAATATAGTCTTGTCAGTACCTCCTCTGTTGTAGCCTTGTTCAATAAGAAATGTTGTGAGTCTTTCATACCAAGCTCTGGGAGCTTGTTTTAGGCCATATAAAGTCTTTCTCAACCTGTACACATGTTTAGGAGACTGTGGATCAGTGAATCTTGGTGGTTGCTCAACATATGCTTCCTCATTCAGAATGTCATTAAGAAATGCACTCTTCACATCCATCTGATATAGCTTGAAATCCACATGACATCCTACTGCAAGTAGTAATCTGATTGATTCAAGCCTGGCTACTGGTGCAAATGTCTAATCAAATTCCATCCCTTCCATCTGGGTATAGCCTTAAGCCACAAGCCTTGCTTTGTTCTTGATGATCTTACCTTGCTTATCTTACTTATTTTTGAAGACCCACTTTGTGCCAATAACATTGCCATCTGAGGGTCTTGGCACTAGTTCCCAAACTTGATTCCTTTCAAGCTGATTCAATTCCTCTTGCATTGCTTGAACCCAGTTATCATCTTGTAAAGTTTTCTTCACATTTTTAGGTTCAACTGTTGAAATATAGCACATGTGACCAAATTCTTATTGAAATTTTCTTCTGGTCACCATCCCTTCTTTTCTGGATAGGATGTTGTCAACTGGATGTGCCTTCTGGATTCTGGTAGATGGTGGTCTAAGTTTTGGTTCTGATTCAGATTCTGCAGTTTGTTCATTTTGACCTTGGCGGGATGTATCTCGCTCAAGATTTACCTGTCCTGCCGCGGTTGTCTGGGACAGGATGTGTTCTGACTTAGTTTTGTCAGTCTAATTCTGTACTGTGATGACTTTCATATTTTCAATTTTAGGTTCCTGTGAATAAACGGAGTAGTCAGCATTATCATCAACTTTAACATTTACAGTTTCAACAATATTCTGAGTTCTCAAATTATAAATTCTATAAGCCTAGAATTCTCGGAATATCCAACAAAGACTGCTTCATCAGATTTGGTATCAAATTTACCCATGTGATCTCTATCATTTAAGATATAGCATTTACTACCAAAAAGATGAAAATAACTCAACCTAGGTTTTCTGCCTTTCCAAATTTCATATGGAGTCTGATTAGTTCTAGGTCTAAGTGTCACTCTATTAATAATGTAACATATAGTGTTGATTGCTTCAACCCATAACTTAGCAGGTAATTTCTTACTATTATCATCACTCTAGCCATTTCATGCAAATTTCTATTTTTCCTTTCAACTGTACCATTTTGTTCAGGGGTTCTACGTGCAGAGAATTCATGCATGACACCATATTTTTCACAGAAATCAGGAAAATAAGAATTATCAAATTTTTTTCCATGATCACCTCTGATTCTTTTCAATGTAATATCTTCATCAAATTTTTCATTTGAAAGCTTCTAGAACAAAACACAAAATCTGTCAAATGTATCAGACTTTTCTCTAATGAAATCAACCTAAGTATATCTAGAAAAATCATCAATACAGATATATATGTACCTCTTATCACCAATACTTTCAGTTTGGATAGGACCCATTAGATATATGTGTATGAGTTCAAGTATATTGGAGGTAGATATGTGCTGACCTGCTTTGTGTGAATTCCTGGTTTGCTTACCTTTCTGGTATGGTTAACATATACTCTTAGGAATTGTTTTCAATTCTGAAATACCTCTAACAACTTCACTTTTGGTCAATCTGAGTAGACTTTAATGGTTCATGTGACCCAATCACTTGTACCAAAGTTCTGCAGGGTTAGTGCTAGCAATTTTGCAAGTAAGTTTTGGATTCAATACATAACATTTGTCACTAGACCTAACACTTTTGAGTAAAGTTTGTCCACGAAAGTTTAAATATGGATCAAGATCA
Organism: Nyctanthes arbor-tristis; assembly: GCA_963692815.1. Lineage (NCBI taxonomy): Eukaryota > Viridiplantae > Streptophyta > Magnoliopsida > Lamiales > Oleaceae > Nyctanthes > Nyctanthes arbor-tristis. The sequence goes on from CAVNYN010213067.1 coordinate 100,972, forward strand.
AAAACTTTACATTCAGTTTTAGAAAATAGAACTCTAAGATTATCATCACATAATTGACCAACACTCAAAAGATTTGCTTTTAGTCCAGATACATATAGAACATTTTTTAGAGTGGGCAAGCCTTCAATGCAGATATATCCAGATCCTTCAATGTGACGTTGAAGTCCATCAGCAAATGTAACTATACATGTTTCACCTCTTTGAAAGTTGGTTAACGGATGCAAGTCACCTGTCATGTTTCTAGAACATCAACTATCAAAATACCAAGTGTTAGGGATTAAAGCACTTAAAGAAAGTTTCACAACATAACTCTTGTACTCACCATTTTTTACCTAAACCTGTTTTACTTTACTTTTTACTTCAGGTTTTTTGATTTTGTGTGTGTTGATCAAGTTCATATATTTTTGACAAGTAAAAACATCATGACCAAATTCACCACAAAAGTTACAATTTGCCTGTCTGATCTTACCAAACATGTTAGAGTTCTGAACTAGTCTGACAATAATAGGTTGTTTTCTGGTATTCTGTTGTTTCTGCTTTGATGGACTGTTCTTTTGAACAGTTCTGCTCGAAGAGGATCCAGACATATCTTGATTAGGTCTAGAATTCTGTTTTTATCCTGCAGGTTCTTTTTAGAAGTTCTCCCTTGATTCTTTCACGAAAACTGTCTGCTGGACAACTTTTCCTTTTCTTCATATCCTAGTCCAGATGTATCCCCTAAAGGTTTTCCATACTTCAGGACTTCATTCAATCTTGCCGCTCCAATTGTCAATGTTTGATCCTTGCATTGGCATGCTCCAGATCAGTTTTTAGTTGATCTGCTTATCTTTTTTATCAATGGATTTGTGCAGATATTTCTTTTCATCATCAAAAAACTCCATCATGACTTGAAGCATGTCATATTTATCTTGTTTTGCTATCAGTTGATTTTCAATACTGCACAATTTAGACAGGATTTATCCTTACTAGAAGATGATTTTGCAGTGTTAGCAGTGAGGCAGTTCGTAGAACCAGACTGAGGCTGGAATGTGCTGTCAGGATAGTAATCTACTCTTCTGATGCCGTTTCTGATCCTGAGCCAGACATGTCCTCCTTGTCTTCACTCCAGAAAACTTTCATGGCCTTTTTGCCTTTTTTCTTCTAAGCATTTGCATATTCTGCTGCAATATGGCTGTAGTCTTCACATTCATTGCATTTGATTCTGCTTGCAGTTTGTGTCTTAGGCATGAAGTTGCTCCTGGGTTTTCTGTAACTAGATTTCCTCTGTTGATATGGTTGTTGTTCACCATTTTGATTCTGATTTTGTTTTTGATATGGTTTCTGAGGTTTGTACTGATTTTTGAATCTCCCACCTCTTTGCTGTTTGTTCTTTAAGAACCTTTTGAATTGTTTGGTGATGAGTGCCATGTTATCCTTATTATCAGTATCTTCCTCTTACTCAGAATCTTCCACCTTGCTTTTGAATGCAATCCCGGGTTTCTTTTCCTTTTTCCTTTTGGACATATTCAGCTCGTATGTTAACAAGGATCCCACAAGCTCATCAACCCTCATCTCTTCCAGATTCTTACTTTCTTCTACGGCAGTGACCTTCATCTGGAATCTTTCTGGCAGTGATCTGAGAATCTTATTGACAATCTTCCGGTCAGAATATATCTTGCCTAGGGCCTGCGCTTGATTGGTAATCTCACACAACTGAGCATAGTAGTCCTTGAATTCCTCATTGTCTTTCATTGTGATTAGCTCAAACTCAAGAGTGAGCATCTGGAGCTTTGAGAACTTGACTGCAGTTGTTCATTCATTAGCAACTTGAAGGGTATCCCAAACTTCTTTAGCAGTCCTGCAACTAGTAACGAGCTTAAATTGACTTTGATCTATAAAGGAAAAAAATAGCATTTAAAGCTTTAGAATTCCATCCATATATAGTATTTTCTTCAACAATATATTGGGTTTCAGGTTTAACAGAAACAGTACCATCTCAACTGTGACAGTGGGTGCTGTGTAACCAGTATGAATAGAAGTTCAAGCCCTATTATCAATAGATTGAATATAAATTTGCATGCGAACTTTCCAATAACTATAATTAGACCCGTCTAGAATAGGTAGTTTAACAGAAGATGTATCCATGTCTTAGATGAACCTGATCTCACTAATAATTTAAGTGAATCCGTTCTGATACTTACTGTAAATACGATGGTTATCTAGACTTTGATTAGGATATATCCTGCCTAATTACTTAACAATTAATCTGGTGTAAAGTGTAATGCGACCTAGATATGTCTAACTCGAGTATGCATGCGGAAATTAAAAACACCAGAATTGTTGACGCAGAAACCCAACTAAGAAAACTGTGGGCACCCTTACCACGGGACAAACAATCTATTAACACAGATAAGAGTTTAGTACAACTTGAAAGATTTAGTGATATCGCAATAAAGACTAAACATTCAAAAGGAAAAACTTATAAAAGAAACTCCATTCTTTATGCCTTTTGACATGTGGCAACGTGCGCTACTCTTGTCCTCTTGCTATCGCGTTCACACGGGAACGTACATCAAGTCTATTAGAATCCACCTGGACTCATCGTGGGAAACAAAAACTCCTAACACTCTTCAATCTTGTGTGAATCATCCCTCGCACATGTATAATCTTCAATCAATGCACTATGTAGGGTATTGCCAAACAAACACGATTTTAAGACATGTATGTCCGAATTGCAAGATTAAATCTCGCGGATAGGCAGTGTTTGTTTTCTCCTTGCGGTCAAGCTTTCGAAATATTGCAAGAATAATTATTGCTCGTCTCGGTCCTTTTTTCATCTCGACCTACAAGAAGTATATATAGGATATGACTTTAAATTCTTGTGCAATACAAGAATTAAAGTTACCAAATCCAAGTAGAGCACAATAAGGAAAGTTAGAATCATAATATACCTTAAACACAAAAACTTTCCTAATCTAAAACAAACTTGTCATGTAAGAAGTTAAACCCTAATGAAATATGGTAACTAATGTAAAACACAAAATAGGTAACTTTGTAACTTGCATGAAACTAATGTTTTTGCACCTCAAGAAAGGTACACACGCTCCAACCTTCCTAATTTCGACTAAGACACGATTTTACTTAGAATTTACATGCTAAAATAATATAACACGTTACATACGTCATGCATAATTAGTAATACAATTTTACAAATTTTGACACTTAAATAAAATTAAAAAAATTAATAATGCCAATAAATTTTGATAATGACAAATAGAACTGAGCTAAAAAGTCCTCTTCTTAAGCAGCACAAAATTTCGTCCGAACAAGTAGAAATCACGGGAAAATCTAGCTGGGGGCCACTGAAAAGAGCCATGATCTTATCTCTTTTAATTAGAGGGACGTTTGCTGTTATCTGTCCATGGGCTTATTATATACGTTGACGTTATTAATTGTTAAACCGACAGATATGGTCCTCCCTTATAAGGACGTTACTTATCATAATTTCAACAATCGCTTGCGCGTTTCAAGATTTTCTTTTAAAATGGGCAAAGTGCCCACCCACTACCCATGTGAGTGTTTCCATGGTGACAGTGCCCATTTAAAGATTTTCTTTCGTTCATTTAAACAAAAAATAATAATAAATAATTCGATGCATACTGTTATCTTAGTTGTATAAATTGAACATGTGACGCTTGTTAAGATTAATGTTTAAAGTCTAATTAATTGAATCGAATTTGATCGGGTTAAATTAATTAATTAGATTAATTAATTGAACCGTTCAATTGTATTTATTTATGCAGTACATGTGTGTTGTTCAATTCCCAACTAGCTAGCCTATAAATTTTTTGTAATTGATATTTGTGAAGGAATTCAGAAGTTGATGAAATTTGTCTAATTAGTACAACTAGTGATAAAACTAATGGCACATGCAGCACTGACAAAGCTTCGATTTTTATTTTTTTAGTTTTTCTATATCATAATATATGTCCGCACCTTGCTTCAGCTAAACGTAGGTGTTTGTTCTATTATTTCACGTTGCTAAAGAATTAGAACCGAACTACAGTTTTGAGGGGAATTTTAAGCACAAGTCAAATGGCATATCACTCTATGACGCCATGGCCATCTATTCGTCCTACTTTCTATATGAATCAATGATAAATAACTGATCCCTATTAGGTGTCATCTGTTTTTGGGCCCGTCTCTATATCCGCAAATGATGCAATATGGCGCCATTTATTTGGCGTAATAGCGGGACTCAATTTTAAATTAATAGCCCTGTAATGCTAGCTGCATAGTCGAGCCAAGTAGGAATCGCATTGATTGATTCCAGTTCTAGAATCGAGAGCGATAAACTTCGTTTATATATAACTCAGTTATAAATCATTTCAAGGATCAAAATAAATAAATAAATAATAAAAAATAAAAGTGAGAAGAAGTGAGTGAGTAGATGAGTTGTGCTACAGGAACAAATATAGATATAAAAATTTAAACAAAACTGACACATGACAATATCATATTTTCTAACACATCACATCACTTTTTCATCAATCTCAGTTACTTGAGAGTCATTTGTCATTTTTATTACTCTCTTTTGCCTTTTTTTTTTATCCATTTAAAATTATTCATGAGTAGATGGGTGGTAGCAGAAGAGGGCCTATGCATTTTTGGGATACAACAAATGTTGTCCTGTACCTAAACGTGTTGGGGCAAACAAACAAAAGGTACTACAAAATATCTCAACCAACAAACATTTTTAACCATAAGTATATTTGACACGATAGAGCATCTCTCTTGTCAACCCACTAATAAATACATTTAAAAGCAAGCTATTTATAATTTTCAACCCTATTTTTCTTTTCCTATCTTCTCTTCTTCTTCTTTGTTGTGCGTATGTATTTGTGTAAGATTGATGGAGCCGTTGTGCGATAGGATGTGCAGCGCCCAGAGGCAGGTCTAAGATTATCTAATAACACAAATTGCAATAACTAAATTTTCGACTTCTTTTTAAAAAAAAAAAAACTAAAATTTCAATTTAACTAAGAAAACTCATAAAATATAAAATATTCTACATAGAAAATAATTTTTTTGAGACAAACAAGGGTAGCTGCCCGGCCTAGATCTACGAATGGCAGTGCCTCCTATTAGTGTAACGCCTCGAGTTATGCTACTGTGTAAATTTGTGGTTGTTTGAAAATGACCTTAATAACTATCCAAACAATCTCTATAGACTATAGTTTTAGATTTGAATTTAGGGATCACCAGATGACCTCTAATGTTTTTCGGTCTTTAAAAGTAAATTGAATAAAATTAATGGGCTGGGGTACGATTATCTTTCAATTTTATTTTTTGAACCATTTGTAGGTCAAACAAACTCATTAAATTATTATGATAATAATGTTTCACTTTTTGTATAATCATAAATTAAATTGATAAATTAAAATGTTATGCAAATCAATCCAATGGAACGGCTCAATTAAAAAATAAATAAATTAATTAATTTGTTCTTACATCATATATATATATATATATGTTCCCACTTCTTTCCTTGCTTCTAGAATATAGTACTGATAGTGAAAATATCAATAAATTAATAGATATGAAATTTTTCTTGCATTTAAGGTGTGATCGTCACATGTTGGTATATTTATACACGCCAAGTGAAATTACATGCACTCATTTACATGGCATGCATATACACGGTGATTGTCACAACGGGACTCACAGTGAATGTTGGAAAATAATAGATTAATATGACGAAACATTACAACAACTTCAAAACAATGGAACACATCAAATGAATCACGAAATGGATGTACACGTTTTAGAATCGTTGTCCTAATAGTGCATTTGCTCCCTCTTAGTTTGGATGCTTTAGGGATTACAATGCAAATAGCTTTCGCAGATTAATTAAAGTTTCAAACCCAGATTTCTAAAGTTCAAAAGAAACCGAGAAAGGAACTTCATGAACATTTGAGAATTTTTGGTTTGTTTTCTGTATTATGGGATGTTTTTCTCATAAGTTTCTCAAGTGTCTTTATGAATAGATGAAAGAACATCATCAGGAAATTTTGCCACAAAACATGAACAATCGAAGGAAATTCTTTCCAAGAATTCCTTTTTTTCCTACACAAAATATTTGACCAACAATGTTTGTTATTAGTAAATGCTATACCACCACTTACCGTGAATGTAAAAAAGAAAAAAAAAATTGTTAATAAATACAAGGGATTTATTATTATTTTTTTTATAAATTTGAATTTTACATGCGAGGTCAAATTATAAGCCATGTAAATTAGAAGTTATATGTCATGATTTCATGCTCCATCAGGTGTGTAAAATTCAGAATATTTAGTCATAATTTCTTTGGGTTCAACCATGTCTACGTATAATAAAATTCAAAATATAATCAGTGTTAAAAAAATTGATTATAATTGGTGGTGAAACCGACTTGAAAAAACGAATAAAAACAAGTGATCTTGATCCATTACATTTGCTTGTGGGTGGTGGACCTTGAGAGTCATTTTCAGTGGGTTGTGTCACAAGGCCATAATTTTCAAGGGCTAGTACTATACTTGGCTTTCTAAGGCTATGGCGACAACAGACGGTGGCCCTCTAATAATTACTATTTAAAATAATTTTATTTAATTATTAAAATTAAAAACATCTGCGGATCAGTGATCTACTTTCAATTATATTCTAATAGTTAGATATTTTACCGATAACATATCTCTCCCCTCCTCTATTTTCCCTTTATATTAAAAAATCAATTATGATCCAACTAAAAAATTTTCTAATATCTCTCTCTCTCTCTATATATATATATATATATATTATATACATACATACATATATATAGCGTAATTTTCACTCTAGGTCCTCAATATTTCAATTTTATATCAATTTAGTCAATATTCTTTTTTTAGACCTACTAAGTCTCCAACTTTTCATTAATTATGGTATTATGTCCCCAACGTTACTTTTCATCCTCAACTTTTCAATTTTCACTATTTACCCATATCAAAATGACTATTATACACTTGATTCTTTTTTCCACTATAAGTTCCCAATCTTCCAATTTTTATATAATTTTATCCCCATTATTTTATGAGAATATAGAACCTCTAACCTTTCATTTATTGTCATGTTATTTCCCTAATAACACCTTTCGACCTCACTCTTTCGATTACTATTTTTAGTTCCTATTAAAATTACCATTATACCTTTAATTATTTAAATAAAAATAAAAAATAAAGAATAATATAAAATAAAAACTTTACACATCTTAGCCTGCAGTGATCTATAAAAAAATTCGATCTACATCAAACGTGATGGATACCTAATCCTGTAGCAAAGGTTTCCATTCCGAGAGTCGATGCAACAGATTGGATCGAGTTTTTGATTTATCACATATCACGTAGATGATATAGATCTGGGTGGATAAAAAATTATTTTCTATTTACAAAAATGAAATAGGACCTTAATTTGCTAATTTTAATTTTTTTTGTGGATTAAGAATTGGCGGTTCAGATCGGATTGAAACGGATAACAAATCGAGAGCAAATTAGGGTGAAAATCATAAAAAGAAACAAGAAATGAATTTAGAGTATATTATTATGGCTTTATTTATTTTTTATAAATCAAAAATCAATTTTTTGAGACGGATCTACCAATCAGTATCAGCCATGTGATTTGTAGTAGATCAAGAAATTGGATTTGATTCATCAAGCTGATACTTAGATCGACAACTTTCTTTGACGCGAATTTGATATATATCAAGACCGTTATAGATCATTTTTTTGCTATCATTATTTTCAACTGTTGTCATTGGGTTATGTAAGAGTGAGTTGGAGAGTGTGGACTTTTTATTTTATATTATTTTTTATTTAAATAATTAATGGTATTAACAGTAAAATTTAAAATGTTAGGTATGGAAAGTGTTAATGAGAATATAACATGATAAAAAATGAAAAGTTGGAGTTCTTATGCGCCCAAAAAAATGAGTACAAAATTCTATAAAAATTAAAATGTTGGAGACTTATAGTGGAAATAAAAAATTAAGGGTATAATAGTCATTTTGATCAGGGCTAATAGTGAAAATTGAAAGGTTGGGGACGAAAAGTAACGCTGGGGACTTAATACGATAATTAATGAAAGGTTGGGGACTTAGTAGCTTAAAAAAAAGAATGAGGACTAAATTGATACAAAATTAAAAGGTTAGGGACCTAGAGTGAAAATTACCAATATATATAAATATAGATGGAAATTTCTAAGGAACCCAGGGCTAGGTTCCTTACAGAGCCCAAGAACCAATGATATGCTGACATGTAGTGTGTGTCATGTGGTGTCTATATAAAGGTACTCAAGTAACCTTCCTTTTTTCAAGCCCATTTTTACGTGGTAACTCTTGCGGTCATTTTATTGCTGTTTTTTTTTTATTTTTTGTGGTGCCAATTTTATTTTTTAAGTTTATATTTTCCCCCTTTGCTGCAAATTCTCTTACCTTTGTTCCCATTTCGAATTTTCCTTTTGAGTGTCTACAATCTCATTTTAAAATATGCAATTGATTATTTTCCTCTTCGTAAATTCCATTAAATCTATTTCATTTTTCGACAATTTTCCTTTTCCTCAGCAACTTTCCTTTGTGCATTATAGCATTATTGTGTTCCTCATTAAGTTTATTTTAGTAGGTAGCATTATCCAAGTCAATCTGACAGGCTTTTCTGTTCTTTTTAGTATGTTTGTTTAGAGTTGACCATCTCTACATGTTAATTAGTAATTATTATTATCCATTTAATAACTATTATTTTCATCAATTGAAGTTTGGAAAAACAATAGATCAAATTAATTTGGTCATATCTCAATTAAAATAATTATAGAAATAAATAAATAATGTGAAAATTTTAAAAGAATGCATAAAAATATTAAACCGATTGATAAAACACTAATCAAATTTTTGGTGGAGGGCAGTGCAGGGCTTATTGCGACTCATTCTACACAACCACAGGGTAACTGAATGCGATATAGAAGGTGGTCAATTAAATTAAATTCACTAACAAATGTAAAGTTTTAGGAAAATTTTCCCAATTTAAGTAGTTTTGTCATACTTTAAATTTTATAAATATTTTAATGTATGTATGATGCTTATTTCACACACTTTTCTTAGTTTTTTAATTATATGTAAAGATCAAAATTTTATTATTTCAATTTAAATGTATAGTAATCCCGGTGCATCGCATGGGTAGTACACTAGGAATGACAACCGAGGTTTTGTTATTTGTGTTGAAAGTTTGTAGTTTAATTAGTTATAATCTAACATTACAAGTAGTTTGTTGATGGTAAATATTTAACTTTTTATAATTTACATATTTTTAATTATTCCTTCTGTACAATGCATGAGTGAAAGACTAAGGGTGTGTTTGATTGCATAAATTTTCTATCTAAATATAAATTCCGTTAAATCTTTTCCATTTTTGGGCAATTTTCCTTTTCCTCAACAACTTTCCTTTGTGCATTATAGCATTATTATGTTCATTAAGTTTATTTTAGTAGGTAGCATTATTCAAGTCAATCTGACAGGCTCTTCTATTCTTTCTTGGTCTTTTTTTTTAGAGCTAACCATCTCTACGTGTTAGTTATTAATTATTATCCATTTAAAAACTATTTTTTTCATCAATTGAAGTTTGCAAAAACAATAGATCAATTAAAGTCAGTCAGATGTCAATTAAAATAATTGTAAAAAATAAATAAATAATGTGAAAATTTTAAAAGAATGCTGAAAAACATTAAATATATTGATGAAACACTAATCAAATCTTTGATGGAATGGTAGGGCTGCTTGTGACTCATTTTTCACGGGTGTAGGTACCTGAATGCGATATAGAAGGCGGTCAATTAAATTAAATTCAATAACAAATGCAAATTTTTTTAGGAAAATTTTCCCAATTTAAATAGTTTGTCATATTTTTAAATTTTATAAATATTGTAATGTATGTATGATACTTATGTCTTACACTTTTCTTAGTTTTTTAATTTGTAAAGATCAAAATTTTATTATTTCAATTTAAATGTATAGCAATCCCGGTGCATTGCATGAGTAATATACTAGGAATGACAACTGAGGTATTTATAGTTGTGTTGAGATTTTGTAGTTTAATTAGTTATAAGTTAACCTTACAAGTAGTTTGTTGATGGACAACGCATGAGCGAAAGACTAAAGGTGCGTTTGATTGCATAATTTTTTCTTGGAAAATGTCAATTTTCCATCTAAATTCTGATTTTTAATTTTTTAATTCATAAGTGGAAATGGAATTTAAATTCCATTGCCTAAGCATGTTTTTTTTCCATTTTCCTTAGAAATCAATTTCCGCTCCCCCCTATGTAAAATATTTTCCATAAAAGTTGGAAAATATTTTCTTTTCCATCCTTTCGTATCAAACGCACTCTAATATCTTGAGAAAGTAGAAGTGTGTTTGATACGAAAATGTGAAAAAGAAAATATTTTCCATCTTTTATAGAAAATATTTTATTTTAAGGAGGTGGGAAATGTCTAAAATTATACTTAGAAAAAGGTTGTACCATGGAATTTAATTTCATTTCAATTTGTCGTTCAAATGCATAAAGTTGGAAAATTTTCTATTGAAAACAGATGCAATGAAACACGCTATTATTGTTTGTGGAATCAACCACATGACTATGCTTTGATATCCCAATATCTCTTATTATTTCTCTATTAAAGATTCTTAGCCGAAATTGCAACTATGTGAATAATGAAGATAGACTTCTTTCGTTGTAACATACGAATGAGAAGATTGCTTACACATGAATTGTATTTCACTCCACTGGTCCTAATTTCTTGGTTGGATTGTTTCCCACCATATGTTGAATGAACATCATAAACTAAAATATTAAAATTCAATCATAGAATATATATATATATATGTGTGTGTGTGTGTGTGTGTGTATATATATATAAGCAATTTCAATTACTTACAATTTGTAGATCTCATACTATTTATCTTTATTTATACAAACTTATGAACATATATTGTTAATTCTTTGTACATCTTACTATTGGATATATTCTTTAACGTTGCTCTTCCTGTGTAGCACATAAGTGTTGTATTAGTATTAATAAAGAGTGATGCTATTTATTTAGACTAGAGACGAACTCTAGTTTGGTTGGTATCACTATATAGGGGGATGAGTGGGGATATATAAACATTAATTTATTTAACAGGCAATATAAATGACAACTAGTCTCCAGTTTAGATAAAAAGTATTATTCATTAATAACTAGGTATGAGACTATTTTCATGGGACACAGAAAATATTTTTTTATTAAGTCACATCATAATACTAGCACCATAAGGAAACTAATTGTTCTTATTAGATATTATTCGGAGGTACTAATTTATAATTGTAAAGTAGGAATGCTACTAAAATATTACACACTTTTTGAAATGAATAATGCTCTGTAGCATCAATGGTACTTAACACTTGTTTAGGTGGCAACCAATGTAGTATTAAATGATAAGTGAAATTAAATATTTGAATAAAAGACCTACTTAGGTCAACTTATTATTTAGTGCCACCTTGATATGGTGTCAACCAAACACCAGTGGTGTTAAATAGCATTACTCTTTCGAAATATATGTATATTTTATATTGCATGAAATGTGTACTTTTATTGGAGTTAATTACCCGAAATACTACTGTACTTCCAACAAGTTATCTCGCATGCCATTGTATTTTAAACCTCACCACATATACCACTGAACTTGTGAAAGTATTATAATGTTGGCTACTCTGAAAACAATCAGTTAAAAAGATAATGGACTTGATAATATGGCTAACGGAATTGACTGCGTGGCATCTTGGCCCTTATTTTTTTAACTGCATGTTGATGGGGAGGCAAATCAGATAATATTTTCACAAGTTCAGTGGTATATGAGAAAATTTTTATAAGAGTACAATAGCATGTGGGATAACATTTCATAAGTATAGTGGCATTTCGGGTAATTAATTTTGTTGCATCATTATTCTATATAAGAAATGTATCTCCAATATTAGATGCCCGCTCTATGATATATACCAGATCGTATATTGAACAAATAATCAAACACATTTTCTTTACAAAACTTGAGAAGGTTTTTTTTTTTTTTTTAAACTTTATATGTAGAAGTTGCTTAAAAAGTAGAAAATTTAGAAATGGGGAGGAAGCAGTGACGTAGCCAGCTTTTTATCTTAGTGCGGTTATATTTCAACATTGTGATTTATCGGCAACATGTTCACGTTGAGGTGCCATATTTTGATGACTAAAGTGATATTTGATTTGGATATGAAAATAGCAAAAATATCAATTTAAAATTTAAAAAGGAAAAGTAGATAGTTTAACCAAACTAATAATTTGTATAGATGTTGAAATTAGAATATTTATTTATCAAATTAACTATACAATTAGATATAGATTAACATTTATGTAAATAAAAATAATTAATAGTTTATTCTTAGATATAGAAAGCATAAAGGTTAATAAAATTACAGAGTCCGCCTATTGAAACAAATTCCAAATTCGAAACCCTATCTGTTTCTCTAGAAAATTCTTAAAATTACATCTTGTATAACTTTTTCAAAAAGTGTGAAAAGTTAGAACAAACCCAAAAAAAGATGGTAATATGTCTCGTCCAACAATTAAAGGAAAAAGGAGGAGATAATAAAAGAAGGAAGAAAAACCTCAAGCGTAAAACCTTAATTCAAATGCTGAGCCCAACAGCTAAAAATCCAAAACCTTAATTCAAGCCCATAATCTCTTATATTATGAGGGTAAATATGTAAATGTCTGCTATTTTTTCTTCCCCAAACCATCCTTTCTTTCGCAGATCCATTTCTTTAGGTAAAGCTGTAAATTCATGGTGGCTGGACATTTCTATATTCCACTACTTAAAAATTCTTTCCAAAAATCCAGTGCTGTCAACCGACCACACTGGTCTTGAAGAGAAAGGGGAAACAAGTGATGGAGAAAGAGATAATTTTCTATCGTCATCACTATCTTACACATCAACAGAAGCACGCTTTGCTACATTTTCAGATTTTGTAGAACAAAATAGATTTAGAACATTAGTATTATTTTTTCACATTTAGATAGCAAGTTATGTGCTTCATTTTAATAGGAAGTTGATGAAATCTCTTCCCATTATAAACTTATGTACAAACTGCAGTAATGCATTTGAGAACATAATTTATACTATTGACATACTCTAAATAAAGTTTCTCAAAGGCAAAATATCAAGTTTAGAATAATTCATACTATTGATGTTAAACATCTAATGCGGTTGTTTAATATTGAAGATACATTTCTCATATAGAACAATGCTGTAACAAAATCAATTGCTAGAAATGCCACTATATTTATGAAAAATTATCTCACATACCATTGTATTTTATAAAACTTTCCTTGTATGCCACTATACTTGTGAAAATATTATCTCATTTGTCACTCCATCCACACCCCGTTAAAAAAATGAAAATCAAGATGCCGCGTGGTAAATTTTGTTAGTTTTGTCATCGAATCCGTTACATTTTTAACCGGTTGTTGACAGAACGAGATGACACTTTTACAAGTTTAGTGACATATAGGATGAGTTTTAAAGTACAATAACATGTGAGATAACTTTTTGAAATTACAGTAGCATTTTCAGTAATTAACTCCTATGGATGAAATAATCCCAATAAGAAAGTGTAATCCCTTTCAATTTGTAAAAGCTTTTCCTTCACCAATTCCAGTAGTGGCAATCTAACGATCTTCTTTATGTCCTACACCGTTTGCCTCCCATCTCATGACGGTGCCTCCTTTTCTGCTAGAAAATCCCATCATCTCGCGGATCCAGAGCACCTTTGGTAGGATTTAGGGTTCTGATGCCAAAGAAGGATAGGGGAAGAAGATAAAATTGAAAGAGACTCAATTATTGATGAGATCTCAGTAGAAATTGCCTATGATTTTTGAATTTTTCTCCCAAAAGTTTGGTAAAATAGAGGAAGGGGCAGAGAAAGAAACCCACAAAACTCATTAGAATGGTATGGCAAATTAAGCAATGGTTTTAGACGGAAAAAATCAAGAAATTGTGTCAGACAATTATTCTAATTGTGTCATAGAATTTTCAAATTATACATATATATTATCTTGATTTCGTAAAACCATAAAATTTAAGTGTTTATTAAAATTTGGTGTCTTTGCTGCTCAAGTTTGCACCGTAAGTAGAGAATGCACAACAAAAGGGCAGTGTTGCTTCGACTGAAGTTTGCAATAGCACAGATGCTAATGAAACACATTGAGTTTGATTGCCTCTAGCTTGGGCAAAGCTTACTGGAAATGATGATTTTCTTCTTAATGAGAAGAAGTAATAATACTATTTTAAACTTTATATTTGAAATAGTAATACTATTTTAAATTTTACTGGGGTAATTGATGTATAAAAATATAAAGAGAAGAATGATACATGTGTGGTGCGAGCGACCACTACTGAGAAAGTAAATTGTAGAATAAATTACTGAAACAAAATCATGTAAAACCATAGTTAAATATGAAACCCTAGATATGATCTTAAATCCCATATTGAATCAAAGAGAATATAAACAGAGATTATGGAAGTGTACCTAAATCTATCAGTTTTCTTGATCTGATAGGTTATGATCTTCCAATTGATTTGTAGTTCCCTTTTGAATTTTCTCTGTTGGTGAGGAGGTAGAGAAAATGGAAAACCCTACGTTCATTTGGGGACCCTGGCCAATATATAGACGTAGCTTTATAGTATTTTCAAGTCGGCCCCTTCAACAATTTGGCAAAAAAAACCCGGTCTTTACACATTAATTTCATGACAATCCAATTACCCAGTAGCCACAAAACTTTATAGATCATTTTTAATTGGCTATACCTAATGATAGAACCACACATTAACATTACATGTGTGGCTCCACATGTTGAATTTTATCCAACAATCTCCTATTGGACCACATATGTAATCCGACAAATGTGCTTAACCTTATGAGCACCCAAACAAGAATGGCTATCACAAAGAGGGTATTTCCGAACAATCTCGTCCATTGATTATACTGATACCGAATCAAAGTGGTCTTTGTCACGATTTAAAATGTGAGTAAACCTATCAATGATCATGTATACCAATACAACCAAATGGCATAGATGAATCACGGATGAGTAGCATGGAAATTACATGCAATGTGATCTAACAAAGCCTATTTCCAACTGGTTGTACCTTATTCTTTAATGAGTAGTAATTGAATATTTTAATTCTATATAGAAAATATCCGAATACATAAGTATGCCCAAAGTAAAATATAGAGCAGCAATAAACTCCCACTAAACCATGATATCCTTAAACAATACAACACCCATATGAGTGGTGTGCTCATGAAAGACCTTGGGTGATATTCCCTTAGTAAGCAGATCTGCAATCATGGAGTTTTCCCAATATGCTCTATGGAAATTTGTCCACTCTGCACTCTTTCTTTTACAACTAGAAACTTTATGTCAATATGTTTTGACTTAGATGGGCTTCCGTTGTTATTGAAATACAACACTGTTGACTTATTGTACAATATAACTTTAGTGGTCTTTCAGCACAGTTCAGAATGTGCAGCTTAGTGACAAAATTTTGCTGCCATATTCTATGATTGGATGCCTCATAATACGCCACAAATTCTGCTGCCATGGTAGAAGAAGCTATGAGTGTCTAGTTAATACTCTTCCAAGAAATAGCTCCCCCAGCCAACAGATAAATGTAGCTTGAAGTGGATCACCTACTATCTAGGCATCCAGTGAAATTGGAGTTAGAATACCCAATGATCTCCAGCTGATCCGATCTTCTATCTCTTCCGATCTAATCTTTTGTTCTCTTTAAGTACCTCATTACCCGTTTGGCTACTCTCCAATGATCTATGCCAGGGTTATTTAAATATCTGCCTAGCACTCCAACAATGAATACTATATCTGGACGTGTACAAACTTGAGCATACCTAAGACTCCTAATAGCTGATGCTTAGGGAATCTTCTGCATTTCTTTAACTTCAAAATCATTTTTAGAGCACTGTTGGAGACTGAAATTTTCACCATTAACGACTGGGGTATCAATTGGTTTACCGTCTTATACACCAAACATTTTAAGTACTTATCGATATAGCTATGTTGTGATAATCTAAGAATAACCCGAGAACAATTTCGTTGTATCTAAATCCCCTAATACAAAGGAAGCGTCACCAAGATCTTTCATCTCAAAATTCTTCAATAGAAATATCTTCGTTTCGTGTAGTATGCGTATATAGTTAGTGACAAGCTATATGTCATCAACATATAAAACTAGAAAAATATGCTTACTCCCACTGAACTTGTGATACACACACGAGTTGTGCTATTTGAACAAAAAGACAAACAAAAACTTTAACAAAACTGATACATCACTTCACTTTTCAATCAATGGCTATCACATGAGCTGCATGTTCATTTTGTCTAACTTTTTATCCGTTATTTTGTCTAACTAGAATTATTCTACACACAATCATCAATTAGATTTACCTCAAAACCAAATGAGATAATTACTTGATGAAATTTGTGGTACCACTGACGAGAAGCCTACTTGAGTCTATAGATGGATTTCTTTAGTTTGCAGACCATCTTTTTGTCTCCTGACATAAAGTTTTCTGGTTGCTCTATATAAATTGTTTCATCAATGTCACTATTGAAAAACGCTGTTGTTACATCCATCTGATGTAACTCAAGATCAAAATGTGCAATAAGAGCCATCATTATCCTGAAAGAGTTATAAATAAATAATAATACAGAAATTTAAAATAAACTGGAGAGAAATTTGTAACAATAAATTTCTTGTACTTTAAAATAAATAATACAGAAATTGTTATAAATAGGATTTTTTTAAGGGAAGAGCTGGATTGACACTCCTCTCACAGCTAGGTTGCAAATCCTTTGATTGGCGATTCCGGCTTTGAAGACTTAAATTTGTTGAAGCTTGGATTTGACTTGAATAAGACTTTGACATCCTGATTTGAACTTGAAGAT
The DNA here is from genome assembly GCA_963692815.1 of Nyctanthes arbor-tristis. Lineage (NCBI taxonomy): Eukaryota > Viridiplantae > Streptophyta > Magnoliopsida > Lamiales > Oleaceae > Nyctanthes > Nyctanthes arbor-tristis. The sequence goes on from CAVNYN010213067.1 coordinate 118,043, forward strand.
TTAATTTTGGCTTGAAGAAGATGAAGAACCTTGAACTTTGGCTTGCACTTTCCCTCCTTGATTTCTCCTTTCGTCCTTTGTTTTATGTTTTTTTGGGGCTTAGAAAATTTGGGAGAAATTTTCCTTATGTTTTCCTTTCCTTGCTTTTTTGTTGTTATCTTTGTAAAATAAAGAATGTGGGTATTTATATAGTATATTTGTAACCATCATTTGAATAATTAATTTTTTATTTAATTTATTTTAGAAAAGTATGATGGGCTTCAAAATGTGTTTTTAAAATGAATAGAATGGGCTTTTAACAATTAAATGGGCTGTTGCAAGACTTGGTTGCTTTATTTAGGACTTGATTTGATCAATAAAATCAATCCGCTTTAATTAATTTGATTAGTTTAATTAGTTTCTTTTTTTAATAAAAAAATTTAATGTCTACAAATGCGCCCAAGATTTATCAATTTATCATAAAAAAAAATAGATAAATCTTGATCTTTAACATTTAATTTGGATTTTCTTATTATTATTATTTTATTATTCTTATTTTTTATTTTTTTATTTTTCAGAAAAGGATTTTCAATTCAAACTTTAAATTTGATTTGCAATGGGAACTTCTCTGTTCTCCGTAAAGATTTTTTTTCTAATTATTTTAAAGTTTTATTTGCATGTGTATTCTTTAACCGTCAAGCATTTAATTTGGAATTGGATAATACTTTACAAGAATTCTACTAAAGTTAGACAACCCACACTTCCTGTTCATATAAGTATAAGGGAACTTTATTTATGATAGCCATTTTGAGCAAATTTTCAAGTCAATTTCAGATTTTATACTAATTTTGTTTTTTAGAAGAATAACAAAGAGATTAGTTCATCCTTACGCTTCCTCTTAGAACCGGTTTTGGATCAAACTTCGATTGACTTTTGGGTGGTAGCAAAATACTTTCTTTTCTTCTCTTTTTATTTATTTGTTTTTTTTGTTTATTTATTTATTTTTTTTTCCTTTTTCCTTTTTTGATTCAAGAGCCAAAGCACCGTTCCCTTTTGTAGTAATTTACATTTACATGGTAAAATTGTAAGTTGAGTTTAGTTTTCGGTTATTTGATGTTAATCATTTTTTTTAATTGGTACATTAATAAGACTTAGAAGTTTGAAGTCCAAGACATTTTGAAATATCTTTGGAAGATTCATGTTTCTAGGAAGATATCCTTTTTGAAGACTTGAAAGATTTAGGTCCAAAATATTTTTACCTTGGCATTATGGAACACCCAAAATTTCAAGAATGAAGACTTTGTAGATATCAAAATTTGAATTCGAAATACGCTTAATTTGGTATTCATGAATGTCCGTTAGTTTCTTAAAGATGAAAGTTTTTGAAGATCTAAAAAAACATGGGATCCCGAATACAAATATTTTTTTGTAATCATGGAAATCAACTTGTTTTTTGAGAGTGAAGAATTTGAAAGCTTCTAAAAAGTTGAGATCCAGAATACACTTAATTTTACATTCATGGAAATCTACAATGAAGAATTTAAAGACCTCTAAAAATTTAGAATCCGGAATACATTTAATTTTGTATTCATGGAAATCCACTTAGTTTTCAAAAAAGTAAACAAATTAATGAAAAGCACGAACTTAACGATTTTTAGAAACTTAACATGGAAATCATGCAATGGACAGTTATAAAAGTTTAGTCCACGGAACTAAGTGGACTAACAACTTATCCTTGAAAATTGAAACAGGTGAAGATGCACAATACGAGCACACAACCTCCTCGACTAGCAACTACATGTTACTTTGGAATTTGTCAAATTAATCCATGCTAATTATAATGGCTTTAGTCATTGTTACCGAGTCTGGGCAATTGTTCAAAGTCAAATTTAGCTTAATTCCTCCATCAGTTTCATTGTTGTTAATGATTTTTTTTCCGTCTTGATTTGATTTGTTTTGTTGGCTTTTTATTTTTTTGGACCCCCGTTTTTTAGTTACTTAATTTGATGATTTCAATATTACATTTGTTTATTAATTCATATTTTACCTTGACTAATTTAATTAATTAATGATAATTAATTTAAATTAATTAATTTTTTTAAGAGATGGCTAAAACAAATCCCAAAGGAAAAGACATTTCAGACTCACTTGACATCACTGAGATTACTGACATAGGCAATGCCCTCAGTTTTCCCAATACTTCTGTGAGATATCACAGTCAAACCAATGTCACTGTCCCTTTGAAGCTTGCTGTTCATTCGTCAATGACATGCCCTACCTTAACAATCCCACTGGCAAATATGTATACACCCATTCTTAGTGCAACATATACTCCACACACAGTCGTGGCTGAGAGGATTTCTCAAAAACTTGTAAAATGGAGAAGTACAACTGAGCCATGCAGTGAGATTTCTTATCTTCGGAAATTTTGGGAGTGGTCTATCTGGACATATAAACTTGTTTATAAGAAGAAACTCACTGGACTAGCTCATATTGTTCGTCCAGCTATAAAAAAATATTCTCGCCCCAACTCTGCTTCTAGAGCACTTTATAAAACGTGGTCTTCTGACACCAACACCTTTACTATTACACAGGGTGAAACTTGCGTTTCACTTTGGAGCATTCAAAAGATAACAGGACTTGAAATTCTGGGAGAATATTATGAAGAAGTATTCTGTCATTTACAGAACTCACGACCCCTCTCCTAAAGTCATGCCTACATCTTTTCAAAGCTTATGTGTGGTTAGCCTACAAGAAGAATGTTGACCTTATTCGTCATGCTGACAGGATTGAATTTTGGTTTCAAGAGCCGGAATATGTTTCCAATCCTTGAAAGAGAGAAGCTTTTAAGAAAGCAATATGTCACATCCGCATGTGACATGTCGGTTGAGGCTGCATGCGGGCAAAGCCGAGACGCACGAGGCGAGGACGTGTGGGTATGGCCGAGAGAGACGGCAGCACACGGGCGAGGCCATGGAGCACAAGAGGTATGGGACGCATCAAGGAAAGCACGCGGACATGGTCAAAGCAAAAACAGACAAGAGGCTAGCGCATGTTAAGGGACGTGTGAGCCCGACCGAGAGGATCGGCCAAGAGGAGGGAAGCACACGGGCATCGCCAAGGCACACAAGAGCTGCGGGATGGTATCGAGGAAGTCAAGCGTGCTAGGCTGAGGTAGAACCGGGAGGACCGACGCTATAGGCCAGGGGACGTGTGGCAGGCCATGAGCAACGGCTGGAAGGATGACAGCATGGAGCAGACCGGATTGGACCAGAACAGTGTGGAACATTCTAGTGTAGAACACCCCAGAAATTTGGCTAAGTGTTGGGGCCGAATTCTGGAGGTTTCCCGCTATAGAGATCAGTGGTCAAAAACGACAGCTGAAAACGATGGCTGTACAATTGTGGCGCAAGTGGACCGAAAGGGGCAGCCGTGGAGCTGGCTATGCAAGTTGCATGAAAGGTCTAGAATGATAGCTGGCCGTAGGCTAGAATGATAGCTGAAACGTTGCTGGAAAGGCCCAAAATGAAGGCTGCCAAATTGCTGGAATGGTCCAGAATGATGGCTGGCAGACTACTGGAATGGTCAACAACGATGGCTGGTAGATTGCTGGAATGGTCTAGAACGACGGTTGCGCCAATGGGCGTACAACTGAGCTGAAATGTTGCGAGCAAGGGGTTGGCAAGTGGCTGGAACATACTGGAAGATGGCTAGCAGGTGGGCCACTAGGCCGAAAAGGGATGCAGGCCTGGCACATGAGTTTTGAGTGATTTTGCCTATAAATAGGGGGTGAACCCCCCATTGTAAATACTCAAGTGAGGAGTGCTCTAAGTGAGGAGTTGTAGTACAAGTGAGGTGAGAGTTAGAGAGATACATGATAGTGAAACACTTGTCTGAGGTGGAGAGTTTCGTTCCTATAAACGTTGTTATTGTGGTAATAAAACGTCCCAGTATTTCTCAAAGCTCGTTTGTACTTACTTACTTCCGTTCTCTATCATATTTGCTACATGTTTGCAGCCTTTGACCATGAGCAGCTAGAGGGACGTGTTGGACATCGTGTGGGACGATGGGTATAGGCTGACTTAGCGTCGTTTCTACGTAGGGCAGAACGCTAAAGCCGCACGGTGCTGGTTAATGTATAAGAGCCCTAAACCAGCCCGTGACAAATGGCTCTAAAGCCATCTGAAGGACAATAGGGATTAATAGACCCTTAGCTATTGACAAACCACGAAGACTTGAGCACAGAAATGACAACCACTAGTCTAAGCTAAAATTTCCTTTGTCTCTAGCTGAAAATGAAGAATTGGAGATAGCCACTTACCTTTCACCTTGGCTGTGCTGATTCATTTTCCCTTCTAAAGATGAATATTTCCGTCCAGCACTCTTTAAAACAGCTTCTAAAATGGCTTCTGGAATTAAATACAACTTAGTTCCTCTTATTTTGGCCAATATTTATAGGAGGACTTACAAAAATGTCAAATTGTCCTCTTGGCCGCAAGAGTAAGGCAACCAAGAAGTTTTTTACAGGACACTTCTTATATGATTGGGCTGCATCTTATTTCACCTGAGGAATTTATGGTATTGTGGATGAGTTTTATAACTGTCGCAACATTTGTCGATATTCTGGACCACTGAATGATTTGCAGCCTTGGGAACCAGAAGTAGGAATGACAATTTCATACCCGATACCCACGGGGACCCACCCTGAATTACCTACCCTTTAAGTATTGAGACAGTTATCGGGCGAAGACTTTCGCCCTGTATTCTTAGTGGCCGCCCCGACCTGATAGTCTTTTTTTTTAATTATAAAAAAAAATTGATATAGAAAAAGAGCTAGCGAAGAATCAAACCCTGATACTCCAAGTTAAATCAATAAGCCTTGACCACTTTGCCCAACGTTCTTTTTGTTAAATTTTTGGCTAACTTTAATACTACTTCAAAATTTGAGTTTCTCTTAAAATAAAAAAATTAAATCAAGAAAAACTAAACGCTAAATTAATTAACTCAGTCGAAGGAAGTCTCCAGTAGTCTAGTTTCAGAATTCTTCGACGTGCGCTGTGTCGCTGCCTGTGACTCCTTCTGTGGAACTCTTTCCGCCGCCGTCTGACTGAAGCCCCGTTCGACAACTCTTTCGCTGGCAGCTTCAGGCATTCGTTTAAATAGTCTAGTTGTTACTTGTTAGTGACGGATTGAGAGCATACTCTATATTAGTTCTTTGGAAACAATTGAATTTTGACGCTCGAATTAGCACTAAGAATTGCATAAGTTTGTGTTGTTCATCTTGCATAATGTGAACCATCAGATTAAATGATTTCACTTCCATCCTATCCAGTCAGGTCTAGTAAAATTGGCATAGTCAATAAATATTCTGATTTTCGAAGCTGAGTAACAACTACTGATAAACCTTAAATTTATTCAGAATGAAAAAACTTTTACTAATTGAGTACTAAACTTCTATCAAATAAGTGCACAATACTTTTTTTCTCTCTTTCTTTTCTGCCTACATTTAATTCCTTCTACAAAAAGATAATTTTAGTGCATTTTTGAGTCATTGTTCTGTTGTCATTGTTGTTTCTAGCCTATATTTATGAGTCACATGTTCTGTTGTCATTGTTATTTAGTGCATTTTTCAGCAATTTTATTTCTTCATAGTGTAAGCGTTATCAGAATTTTTATAGGATCTTGGACTCATATAATGGGAACAATTATTAACAGAAATGAACAACTGTCTTAAAACTAACATATTTAATATACTATTTGTAAAATAAATATGAAAGATAGTTTATATTTTGAAGTATCATAGTTTATATAACTTACAAAACGATGAGAAGTAATACTGTCCAAGTTTACAATTTACAGAAGGAAATTTTGTAGATACGAGAGCATAATTTGGCTTCGATGCTTCCTATTTCTGTTGGAAATGCTCTATTTCCAAAGGAGAATAACAATGCTTCAACACCTCCTCAAGCCAGCTTCCAGGTTCTTGATGATCCAGAAATATTTGGGTAAAACAATGATGAAGCTCCTGGAAATGAAGTAGTGATTTTTAAGATTTTGTTGCAATGTTACAAGTGATTAATATATTTGTGTAATTATTAAATCTTATTCTAAATGTATACTGTATAGGATTCTGTGGTCACAGGAACTTTCACACATAATGACGACAAAGAATGAAGAAAGTTACCGTTTCTTATGAATGTTTTCAATGAACAATTAATGTGGTGGAGATGTGATTTAATGTTTGTTGTCAGGTTTAGACTTTTGAATGTTTTAAGTTTGTTTCAATGTTTGTAAGACTTTATTTGGGATGTTATTTTTGGATTTTGATGGTTTGCTAGATCGGAAGTTTGAACTTTGATGTGTCATGTGTGGTTGAATGTTTGATGAATTGAGCTTTATGTATGATAATTTGTTGTTGAAGTTGAAACATGGGCAGTGAGGATTTTCGTTGGATTCCACATCCCATTCCTTAAAATACTGGTGTCAAGATAGATGATGGTACTAGATCTGATGGATCTACAGACTTTATGATCAGCATTAGACGTGGTTTTCTTTCCTACCATCGTACCTCTTCATTTTACATCTTTGAGTCTTACAACGCTCATAGAATTGCTAGACAGTAGTGTTTTAGAGAAAAATTTTCATGGTACACCAAGGAGCCTGAATGATATGATTTTTCCAGTTAATATACTCATTCTTTACCACGCCTAGCTTTCGTTAACTCAGGTTAACAGTAGATGTTCATTTCACATTCCACCGTCTGTGACTGACATTCAGTCTGAGGTTGAACTAGAATGGAGAAATTGGTGGGATCAAAATGTGCTTCCCAAACTAAAGAAGATTACCATTAAAGTTTTAGTTGCTAGTGAGAGGAATGATTTTGAGCTTGTTCAACTTCTGCCTACACAGTAGCCTTTAGATGATGATGAGGATACGGAAGTTGATCCCTCTCAATCGGTTCCCTAGGATATTCCTGAGAAATGGAAGTCAGATTTTTCAAATGAGGATGGTAAAAAGAGACTCAAGTTGACCCTTCAATCCAAAGTGGTTTTTCCTTCTTTGGATCTCTAGGCTCATGCAACTTCGGAAACTAGCACCTACGATGATCAGGTATGTTTCCCTTTCTTTTTTTTTTTTTTTTGTTTTCTTTCTTTCATGTGCAATATACTTAGCATATGCAACTTTATTGCAAACCACCATCCGTCAAGTATGCCGCTGGAAACGAACTGAACGACCAAGAAAGTCTCAGAATGTCGAGCCTGCGAATGAAATAGTTGTACCTCAACCCATCCCCTTGATTTAAGTATCCTTGATATTTCCTATGATGAAAATTAGGACATATTATCACAATCTTGGAATGAAGGAAAACCTTCTTTTTTTGTTACTGTGAAAAGATGATCACAAAAAATTATATTCTTCTTTATCATCATTTTTCTTCTTGTATAGATTTTCTGGACATTCTCTAAGATCTACCCCACCTATTTCAAACCTTCTGTTGGAATAGGTCGGTGAAGATATGATCGGTGCACTTGAAGGGATCGATGAAATTAACTTTACAAAGAATTCCCTTTGCCCGTATCCAAGTAGTGTTGGTGGTGGTATTTTAGAACCTGCACCAGGAAATATCAACATTGAAGAAAACTCTGAGGGTGAAATTGAAGTGATTTTCGGTGTTTCAACTGTCAGCCGTACAAGAGTTGAGCAAGTTGTCTCTAATGATCCTCCTTCTCAAAATTTAACTGTAATTTCTTCTACTAACAAGGAAGTTAGACCGACCCATTCTTCTGTTTCTGGATTTCCGAAAAATGTCACTAAGAATTATGCTTATGTGAAACAAGTACTTCGAGATGCTATGGTTAAATATCTTAAGCTTGAGCTTACAGAAGCTTGAAGGTCTGGATTGAAAAAATTCCACATATGGTGGGAAAGGAATATTCAAAACATCAGCAGAGTGATTATTGAAGATGTCTTTGAATTCCTACAATAGCTTAAAGTATTCAGCCTCATATTCAAAACTTAGAAGAGTACTAGCATAGACTGGCCTTGGCTCTTCTTTTGTTCCCAAGTTTAACTGCTTTAGGTCATCTACTATAGCTTGCCCTCCATCCTCAAGTGTTGGTAGGGTTGGTTCAGCTTCATCTGCTCTAGTAGAGTAATCTGACTTGGCTTTTGAATTTGATCGTTTCTCGAAAGCAACATGATTGACTTAGAACTTTTCCTAAAAAATGTCATCTTTCTCAGCAGACTTCTTATTCATGTATCTTACTCTTGATCGTTGAGGCTTCAAATTTTGATCAGAAGTTTTGACTCTAAGTCTGGAGAATGCAGATTGTCTTTGTGCAGGCTTAGGTTTAACAGATGAATAATCATTACATGCTCAGCCTTGGAAGAGCCACCACTTAACCTTTAGAAGACAGATGAACATCCTTTTGACCTTGATGAAACAAAAGGCTCAGCTTTTAGTCTCTCAAAAATTGAGACTCTAGCATCTTTATTTTGAATCCGATCAAAAATTGAAGTTCTTTCTTCTTTCTTCTCTTCATTTAGAACTTCAAAGATCTGGATTATGATAGGATTTGCAGAAGCCTTCCTAATTTTGATTTGTTTTGGTGGATTAGGACTATATCCTAATCCAAATCTTTTACCTGAAACGGTACGTCCACTGGAGGGAATAGCATCAAGATCGTCTATTTTTTTAGGCTCTCCTTTTTCGAATCCAGCATTTTCGAGCAGTTTTTGAGGTCGAGGATTATAGCATCCTCCGAATATCTACTTTGGTTTTTCAATTACCTTTGAACTCGATGCTTCTCTTTGTGATAACTTAGAAACTGTAATCTTACAGAGATTCGGAACCATTGTTACAGTGTTATCAACCTTTGAACTTTTGACGAGCTCATGTGGCAGAAGTATCTTGGGAATGCTAGGTGCTTGGAAAGTCATATCCTTCTTCAAAGCCTTAGCATCCGTTAACGAGACATAAGAAGGTTTTCTAGAAGATTCCCCTTCAAATGCCTGGGTTTTTCTAGCATGATTTTTAATGAGGCAACATCAATGACGTATTTAAAGAATAATGTACTCTTTTTTCTTCACTTTGATTTTTTCCTACTGGGTTTTTTTCTTGTAAAATTTTAACGAAGCATATTCTTTGTCTAATAAATGTTTGTGACATCTATGATACTGATCCTCAATATAAAACTCCTGAAGAGTTGACACTGCCTGAAGCAGAATATATTTCAAAGTATTGAAGATATTGGAGAGATATGGAAAGCTAAACACGAGAATCATTGTTGGTTGGAATCAGGGGAAGCAGCTATACTCTTTTTCATTCGATCAATTTTTATCCCACTGGGTTTTTCTGGCAAGGTTTTAATGAGACTGTACGTAGACACTCCAAAGTTGATCAGAATTAATTGTATTCTTTTTCCTTAGTTTGGTAGATTTTTCCTACTAAGTTTTTCCTACACGAGGTTTTTGATAAGACAAAGGTTGTATAAATAGTCATTTAAGAGTGAGTGTTGTAAATAATTATTGTATTTAGTGAATGACTATTGTACCCCTGAAACCCTAGACTTATATATATAAATAGGCTGCTTTGGTTCTCATATATTGATATACAATTCATGAGTTTTCTATTCAACTTTTCCCTCTAGTTTTCTCATGTTGTATTTTTCTATTCTTTCTTTCTAGTTTATAACAAATTTAATTTTTTGTTAGATTTTACATTTCATTTGCTCTCCATTTTAGCGCACCGTACGACGTTTTATTTTTCTATGCTTTTATTGGATATGGCCTTCAAATAAATAACACGCTATCGTTTTATGGACTTACAATAGTTAATATTTATTAATGCTGCTAATTTCTCAACTTAAATTATACGCTTTAATTATTTTATATTTTGCGTGTTTTTGAGTATTATTTTCAATTAAAAGTGTTCTTTTACAAAATTAATTTTTTCCTGTTTTTGGAGTTAATTTTTTCTAATGATTTACATGAAAATATGTACAAATTATCTTATATATTATATCAAACACGGTGCATAGTTTGACTTTTAATACCTTTCATGCAATATTTAATGGCACCATATGCAATATTTATCTTAGGGCAATAAAAAAATACAGTTTAGTAAGCTAGAAAAGGTAACCAAAAAAAGGGGGGTGGTGTTGCGGAATTGATTCAATGTCTATCCTACGTCACCATTGCCGGAAAAACTTTCAAAGGCCAAATATTATGAAGCTCATATAGCTTGTAAAACCCGGCAGCGTACATAGAGTTTCCTATACTTCCCGTCATCACATCCACTATTACGTGCGATTTCTACTTTCAGTTCGGTTCTTTGTCCCCAATTTTGTGCCATTGCTTGGTCGACAGTTTGAGTTTTCCAGGTGGTCATCTATTCGTATAGTTGTGCTATATACTTTCCTGTAACTCCACTAATACGCACATCATTTTTTTTCCCATATATCCAAGGAGGAGCTAAATTTATGCAGGTTTGATTTCTTTTTTTTATTTGCCACTTATATATGGCTTTGATACCAATAGAAAGTGATTAAATGTGGATATATGTTTGCAATGGTAATTCTCTTCCATATGAGCAAATTTTTTCTTTTAAATTCTCTCTATTGCATCTTGGTTGCATTGCTCGGTAGTACCTCATTTTTTAATGAGGTACTACCGAGCAATTATTTGATATATAACTACGATTCTTTATATCATATTCGTTATGAGTTACCATGTTTTGATTAAATTTGTTCTTAGTCAAGTTACAGGCATTTGGCCAAATTCATTTTTTATTTGTTGTCATTGCAAATTAATTAGTTAGGACTTGATCTCTAATGCAACAAATAATGACATGCATTATATAATGTGATGCATAATGGATACTTAGTATTCATGTCAATGTCTATACCATTCTATTTATTTTGTTGATTTTTACTACTATAATTATATGAAGATTTATTTCTTTTTCAGCAATGCTCAGTTTTTAATGCAGTAGATTTTAGACTTCTAATCCATCATATATGTCTCAAACTACAGAAGATTTTTTCATTTTATAATTTAATATTTCAAGTAAGATGAATTTGACAATTCTATTCTTTTTATTAATTGTCGTTTTAGGGACGAAGTTGTGTTGTAGAGTGTAAAATTATCATATACAATTTCACATTGAAAATTATTATAATTTTCATTATAGAGTCATCAAGATCAACTTGCCACTTTGATTAATTTTGACACGTTTTTTTCCAACCTCATTCACTTGCATATATGACACTCGTACTTGGCATAGCGGACATTGGTGGACATTTGTGAAGCCGCCTCCTTGGCCGTAAGTAAGGTTACTGAGAGTTTAAATAGTAGTACCAGTACTCTAACATTTATACGTTTGAGGTGTTATTTAGTAATCAGCTATTACCGAATTGTTATCACTTCATTTCGGTGAACCACATGATCTCATCTTATTTAATAGTTTTTTTTTGCATCTATAAGCTCACATTAATTTCAAGGAGGAAGTTAACAAGGTCGACGATCATTTCAAATGGACATGGTAGGCCATGGGATGAGAATTCATTTCATGGTTTTTTTTTTTTTTTTGCGTTTTTTTCTTTTAACATTTTTTTCCTTGATTATTATTACATTTCAATCAATCACTTTTGTACTATTCACTAGGCACGATTTAATAACACCGTTATTCTTTTAAATTTCCGAGATACATCATATGTAGGCTCTAAAAGGTTATGCATTGTCAATATTGATAACACTCCACTAGTGAATTAATCTACAAGCATATTGAACTCCAACTGCAGTTCTTGCTTGAGAATGTCATTTCATGACATATCTAATGGTGACCGCTTATTGATATAGGACGAAAAAGTAGTTCTATTAGTGTAAGGGTTTAAGTTTTAATTTCTCGTCCATTTATATTAGGATTTTAATTGTTTTCCTTATTTTAGTAGGATTTTAGTTTCCTTTTCCATATTTTAATTGCTTTCCAAGATATACTAGAATTAGGTAAATATGTGCATATATAAAGAGGCCTTATGTATGGTTTTATTCATTCATTCAATCATCAATAAAGTTATTAAGTTTTCCTCAATTTCTTGGTGGATTCCAAATTTTATTATTTGCAAGGTTTCGCAGGAAATCTTGTTGCTTCCATTCTGCATCAAGTCATATTAGAGTCTGGGATTTGCCAGACTCAATATCGTTGACAATTAAACTTTTATTAATCTTTTTTGTTCGTGCTCTAACGGCTAGTGCTCCAGTTACTATAGCATAATTTGATGCCCACACCCGCCAATTTGAAGAGATGGATGAAAAAATAAATTTGATCCCATCTCACTTGGAGACTATCGGGAACAATAATGGTAGCCGCGGTGATGGTGGCGGTGATAGAAACAACAATAGAGGAAATAATTAGCCGGCTAATAGAGGTGCTATGGCTAGACATGTAAACGATGAAGTTGAGTCAGATTCGGAGGAGGATCTAGATCTGCCTCTAAACCCTAACCCTAAAAATCACAACAACTATGATGATTTCCATATTAAGGCAGATATATCACCTTTCTATGGAAATTTGAAGATTGAAGATTTTCTAGATTCGGAAGTGGAGATTGAACGTTTCTTTGAAATCATGGAGATCCCAAAGAGAATATGGTAAAGATTACAGCTTTCTGTTTGAAAGCTTCTGTAGCTGTCTGGTGGGATCAGCTGCAGACTACTCAGCAGGGACATGGGAAGGCCAAGATCCATACTTGGAGGATGAAGCAGTTGATGATGGGTTTGTACCTATAGATTATGAGCAGATCCTATACCATATGTACTTAAATTGTGTGCAGAGCAATCGTAGCGTGAATGACTATATCAATGATTTCATGTGATTGTGTGAACATAAAAATCTGGAAGAATCAGAGTGTTGCTAGGTTTATTAGTGGGTTGAAGGCATCAATCCAAGAAAAGATAGGGTTACAGAATTTGTGGACATTGCAGGAGGCCATTAACATGGCTTTGAAGGTGGAGATGATAGAGTTTGAAAAGAGGGTAGCTAACTATCACAGAATTACACAGCCTAATTCCCTAGCACGCAATACAGTAGAAAAGGGCAAATCTGTGCCACAAACAGTAGCTTCTGCTCAGATAAATCGACCAATACCTAGATGTAGAAGAAGATGACGAGGGTGATAACTATAATGGGGCGGAGTCCAGCCTGTGGTTTCTTAAGGTTGTTTGCATGATTATTTAAGTTATTATTGTTGTATCTTTTCTGGCTGAGATCTGGATTGATGATCCCAAGTTTACACTCAATTTTATTGTTTTTCGAGAATTTAAGATAGCTAAATCCATTAGCCACGTATGACTTTGGGGAATAGCATTTGTGCTTTCACACTCATCTTGCAGTGAGTCCTACTGTGTCAAAAGAAAAGAGACAGTGTAACAGTATTTTCCGTTCTCTCTGTACAATAAAGTAGAAGGCATGTCAAGTTATTGTTGACAACGGGGGATGTGAAAATTTTGTGCCAAGAAAGCTGGTAGAAGTGTATCCTAACCTGTATTCTCTTGGTTGGGTGAAAAAAAAGTCCTTCTGTTAGTGTGACTGAAATTTGTAAGGTTCTGTTATCTATTGGCAAGCATTACAAAGATGATGTGGTTTGTGATATAATGGACATGGATGCCTGTCATATATTGTTAGGTCATCCTTAGCAATTTGATGTGGATTCGACTTTCAAGGGTCAAGATAATGTTGTGATGTTTGTGTGGAATCAACATAAGATTGCTATAAGGCCACTTAAATAGACAGAAAAATCTATCAAACCACGATCTGAGAGTTTTTTGACGATCACTAGTAGTGAGAAAGAGGTTGAGGAGTTAGTGAAAGAAGCATAATAGGTTTGTCCAGTAGTAGTCAAGGAATGCTTCCGTGTTGCAAAAATAGAAAAGGTCGATAAATCTCCTAAATCAAGTTTAGATTTGAGTGCTGAATTTGAGTCCTCCAAAGAAGAGATTCAAGTAGATACAATGCTACAAGAATGTGGCAGCGCAATTGTTGAATCCAAGGAAGCAACTGCCATGATCCAAGCTCCACTTTTGAAAATTCAAGAGAAGAAAAATTCTTTCGTGGATGCACCGGAAAAGGACAATGAATCATGTGGAATTATTGATTTTGTTGCCTTGGATGAACAACCAATTTCTTGATTGAGATTTAGTCAGGAAGGTGCAACTTTCTGTTAGCAAAATTATTTTAGATCTCAACTTTGGAAAGTATAGGCTTAAAGCACTAAAGCTTCAATAGTGGCTAATAGCTTGGGTATTTGCAAGATTTGCTTGCCAGTCGGCTCATGTAACATTGTGGCTATGTGACAAGTTGAGAAAAGATTATTCTGATGGAGTTTGCCACTCATACAAGTCAAGCAAGATCTTTTTCTTTCATAGCTTCCCATCAAATATAAAACTCAGGGTGAGTTTTCTTGCTTTTATTTATTTATTTATTTATTTATTTATTTTAAGTGTTGGAGTTTGATGTAGGACGAAAAAGTGTTCTATTGTTGTTAGGATTTAAGTTTTAATTTCTCGTCTATTTCTATCAAGATTTCAATTGTTTTCCTTATTTTAGTAGGATTTTAGTTTTCTTTTCCATATTTTAATTGCTTTCCAAGATATACTAGAATTAGGTAAATTTGTGCCTATATAAAGAGGCCTTGTGTATGGTTTTATTCATTCATTCAATAATCAATAAAATTTTCGAGTTTCTCTCAATTTCTTGGTGGATTCCGAAACTTGCTTGTTGGATTTCAAGTTTTATTATTTGCAAGGTTTTGCTGGAAATCTTGTTGCTTATGTTCTACGTCACTTATCATATCATCCTTGTTTTCTTAAATTCCTTTGTTGTTGTTTACTAATCTTTACCCTTTCTTTATTATTTTCCTTGCATCTAAGTTTATCATATTACTATGATAAATAATGTTGTAGATATATCACTTCAACACCCTACTGGGACAAATGGAGTGAACCTTGAAAACTCCGCAATACGTGTAAATGTGTCTAATGTTGTTTCCAATTTCCTATTTCAAACGCCATTAAGGGATCTCAAAAATGGTATGAATTAGCCCTTCTTTTTGTGATAAATATAAATACTATTTTTTTTCTATGTTGACGGTTGAATTAAGTTACTATTGTTGTTGCTGACAATCCAGTCGGTCTGCCTCAATCTAGGAAAGGTAAATCAAAGGTATTGTTCAACAACCGGAGGTAGAACCCAGTCAGCCTCTTAAAAATCCATATATTGCTGCAATGGTTGGATCGCCAGCTTTTAGCTTATTGAATTGCACTGAAGGTCGAAATACTCCAAATTATGTGTCACACCCCATTGAATCCAACTATTTGATAGATTTCCAAGATACTATTGGTCTTGAGAAACAAAATAGTAAGTGTCTATTGCATATTTTATTTTATTCCATATATGCCAAACTTGATATTGTTTGTCTAATATATGACACTGTTATATTTGTTTTTTTTTTTAAGTGAATGAGTTCGTTGATGATTTTCATGAGACAGTGGCCGATGTACAATATAATAGTGATTCTGATGGTTAGTTAATAGTTATAGTTGATTTCATTATAAACTGCCTCATATATTAAAATTCTGAATTCTTTGGCCTTCATTATTTTTGGTCAGGTGAAGAAGTTGAATATACAGAGTTTTCTGTTGGAGTATTTATTTTGGAAATATTGCTTCCTTTAGAAACTTTGTTTTTTTGAGCTGTGATATCTTTTTGTGTGGAGTCTTTTATAATTTGCACGATTTTTATTTTTGGTTAAATGTTTGTATTAATTCTTGTAGTGTTGTCCTGTAAAACTTTATTATTTCTGCAAAATATGTATCGTATTGCATTATCCCGTGTTTTTTGACACACAATGAGTATTATTTTTATTTTCATCAGCAATTCTATATCATAGACCAGCCATAGGATCGATATTTCTCAACAACATCACTGGTACACCGACTTTCAATCGTAATTCATGATTCGGGACCCCAGAAGATCGTATATTGTTCAAATACTCAGGTGTGTGGAGATCTTTAACTAATTCACTATATGAATCAGACTTGCAGGTCACATCTAAGCTCAAATAAGTCTTTTTAGCAGAAAGATTGAGCGAAACAATATGTTCATTGACCATGTCAGCTATGTCAAGTGTTGGTATGAGAATAGCTCTACCATTTAGGAATGCACTACCACAACCATTGGCTAAGAAATCAGGATATGTACTATTAATTGTTGAAGTCACTGGATCGCCTAAGTCATAAACCAAAAGGTCATCAGGAATTTCAATATCAGGATAACCATCATTTTTGCCAGAAACTATACTATCACCAATGCTTGAAATCCAATTTGAGAAGGCTCTCAACTCCTTACATTTGTTGCCATTCCGAAGACATTCCAATCTTATGTTTTTCGTCAGTTTCAAAACTTTACAGTGATTCCACAAATCTGACGAATTAATAGATGCGTTCACAATCTCTTGTTTGCTTCTCTTTGGTATAACAGTTAGTATTTGCTGAAAGTCACCTCCAAACACTACTGTTTTACCTCCAAATCGTTGGCTCATACTAAGCGGATTGTGTTCGCGTAGGATATCTTGAATACTTCGATCAAGAGCCTCAAAACAATACCTATTCATCATTGGTGCCTCATCCCATATGATAAAGCTCGCCTTAGTTATCAATGCGGCAAGTGGGCTTCCTTGTTTGATGTTGCAAGTAGATTCTTCAGTTGGGTTGAGTAGTATCGCAAATGTAGAATGCGCAGTTCGACCTCCTGGCAAAAGGAGAGATGCAATACCACTTGAAGCTATATTTAACACAATATCTCCTTTAGATCTCAATGCCGCCGACAAGGTGTTCCAAATGAATGTTTTGCCTGTCCCTCCATATCCATACAAAAAAATACCCTACTTTATCTACATTAACATATTTCATGATGGTGTCACTCATCTGTTAACTTTGACAGCAACTCTTCATGTTCCTTAGCCAATGCTTCTTTCTCATAACGTTGCTCGTCATGAATCAAACTATTCAAGTCATTTGTTTGAATGGCATTGGTAGGGTAAGGCATACAATCATATTCACAAAGGCTTTTACCTCTCTTTTTCAATAGTTTTTCAACCTCAACCAAAGCAAGATTTTTTATATCTTCGTCGGATAATTAAAGATCTGGGGAAAAAAATGTAATAGAGTTTCAATTATGCTCGACTTAGCCTAAAAGTTTATACTTATTTAGGCAAACCACGTAGAAAGTAAATCGAAAGCATATTAGAATAGCATAAAAAACATATATTGAATTTACCTTGGCAATTCCGAATTTTTCGTTGATTGTAGCGCACATCATCTGACAAATAAGACCAACATTTATCCCAAACGTACTCAGGTCTAAAGAGACAATCGGACGTCAATAAAGTCGTGAATAGGTTCTCAAAGAATGAGCTAAACCCCATTGACTGGCCTCGGCTATTCTATCAATATACTCTTTATCATCGTCAAGAAGACCATGAGCAAAACAGGCATCCCTAAATGTATTGTATATGACACCATCAACAGTTCGAAGCTCTTCATAACTTGTAGCACCTCAAACGACATTTAGGAGAGTTCTAAGGTAATACTTCTCTCTAGCACCAGGACGTACAAAGAAAACCCTACTAATAGCAAACCATTGCTGTCTAGGTACCTACTCTTTTGTTTTCGGTCTCCAAACAAAGTTTTTTGGAAATTCAGCATATGTTAAATTTCTCGCCTTGGGATATTTCTTATTTGCTTCCACCCAATCGATAAACTTGCTCTAATGCACAGATGGTTTATTAAGAATCACATCAACTGGGTCTTTATCTGCATAAAGGATATTTTGCTCCTCTGGTAAATGAAAATTCAAGCGTTCAACTGGTACATCCTTGTATTGAATGTTGAAGCCAAAGATCCTCCAGACAGCTTCACACGTAGAAATGTATCTGTAGTTATAATATATGGCTATCTTATCAACCCGCTTCTCTGATTCAAAATCTACAGTATTACTAAAAGAGACTGTAACGCAATCATGACCCTTGTTTATGTACTTGAACAGGTATTTAATTGACTTAGATTGGTTACACCACTCAACATTTATGTGAGCTCCATACTTCAAGAGAAGGTAGTTGTTGTGTAGGATAACGTATCTGTTGTCAACTTCAACACCATTTTTTTCAATCCTTCGATGATTGTTAGCTTGTCTATAAATGGGATAGCCTTTTTCATCAATTCTGGTATGCTCTATGAACTTCTTAGGAAAATGCTTTGTACAATCTCCTTTGTCCATGCACGGAGACTTGGGGTTCAAATGTCCACATGGACCATGAATCATTAAATCTCTGATGGCATTATAGTATTCAGGCTCATCTTTCTCGTATGGGATCTCAGCTATATAATTTTGTCAATATCGACCAAATCGGGAGACCTTTTTGGGTGAGTTAAACAACAAAATATGTGCATGGGGTAGTCCGCGCTTTTGGAATTCTACAGTGTATATCGCTGTAAAGTATAAAAGAGATAAAGATTAGCTCAAGGATTGAAGAATAATTTAGTTAACGTAAAGTAATAAAATTATTGATGGTAAAATTATTGATGGTAAGACTTAAAAGGATGATTATTATAGTAAAACAATAAAAAGAATTAATTACCAGCTCTAACTTCACCGAAAATCTTATTCTTCTTGAGGTCCTTGATCAAGTGATCTAGCTTGACTTTAAATATCCTGTAGATGATGTCAGGACGATCCTCTGGTCTCAAACCCCTTTTCTCCACAAATCGGGTGAACTCTGGCCATTTAGGATTGCAAGTGAAGGTGATAAACAAATTGGGATAGCCGGCCCACCTACAGATTGCCATAGCATCTTGATAATTCTGTGATGTGTTGCATGCACCACCTGTGAATGTCTGAGGCTATTATCACTCGCTTCCCAAGTTTTCTAGTATCAGTTTCCCCTTTTTCGATTGCATCTGCCAAGCCTTTGTACATTTCACAGCGTAATTCCTTTTGATGAGACCGAATATATTGTAGTCGAGATGACTCAACCATTGTGTATCCATCGACTATAAATTGCTGAAATAGTCTCTTGGACCTTAAGATGTATGATGATTCATCAGCCAGCTTTTGTAGCCTAAAAGTAAAGTACTCCCTTTGTATGACTGTGTTCCTCGAAGATGTAGATGTTGAATCTGAGATCCCTCGCTTGATATCATTCCTATAGCCATCCTGACCGAAAGGAAACAGCAATGGGTATTGAAGACCGAGGTACTGCTGGTGCAACTCATTGATACGTTGAAGCTTTCCTCTTCTGGTTTGGATGATAATGTCTCGCTTCCCTCGAGAAGAGTCGAGATTACCCTCTACTATTGCAGCAACTTCTTTTTTTTTTTTTTCAGGGAGGGCATACATCTTTCCATCTCTAGTCCGTTTAGCGATAAGCCTGAGTTTTATGTCAGCAACCTCAGTTTGAACAACTCTGTCTCTAGTCATTCTAAACCTTAAGCTAACACATTGTTTGAATCAAACATCCCTTTTAGGTCAGCAACAATATCCTCACGTAAGTTGTTTTCACCGGATAACACCCTAAAAGACATTAGAAATTAGAAACGACATATCTTGGACATTCAACGTTAGAAAAATGTACAACTTAATTATTCGTAGAGGATTAGCATAATAATCTTACTAAACAGAATGAATTCTATTTGCAATTTCATTTTCACCATCAGTAATCCACATCTGGGTAAATTTGGGTGCTTCATCGCTCCGAGGCAATAAAGTACCAATCATATGGTGATTCTCACCATTTATCCTAAATACAGGTGGTGCACTTCCAGTGTTGTAGCGCTTATCAATTTTGCCACCTATTGAAGTGAAGGAGAACATCGCATTGCTTTAGCACAAATTCTTAGTAAAGTTTTTACTCCTTTCATCATTGCCATAAAGTAAGCCAGTAAGAACTCTAGGGGGATCTTTCATTAGCGGTAAGACAACCTTTCCTTTGACGTAACACAAGGAAAACTCCGGATTCTCTGTGTCTCTAGCTTTGTTGGATCTCTCATCATACAAGAAAAATGCTTCACAATATAGACATTCTTCTGTAGGGTTTCCAATGTCATAATATTCTGCTTAGAATATTTTTGTACATAGGTTAAGAATTATTTGCGACGTGATAAGATTAGAAAAAAAATGAATAATTTATTATCTTTGAGAGCAATAAAAAATTAGGGAATAAATGAATCATATTTGATATACCACATGATACACATATAAAACACATAATTTATCGAAATGTTCATCAAAACGAACATTTATTTATATTGTAGCGATCATGTAGGTAATATAAAAAGTGTGGGATCCTTAGCTTAAAACATGATTAATATATTTAGCGTTGGACACGTTAATTTTCTAATAGGTATCAGAAATTGTTTATATTAAACTATAAATTTACTACAGTTGTCAAGTGTTAAATATGTTATTTCGTTTTATTTAGGCAGAGCACGTTGAGAGTGAATTGTAGGAGAGTTAAAGACATTTAGTTAATAATTTTAGTTTGCACTTTGGACTCGTGTTCGCCATTAAAATTAATTATGTATTAAATTCTATTTAGTCAGAATAATTCAAATTTAGTTTATTATTTTTATATTAGTTGGTCCTCAATTTCAAATTCAAACCTGAACAATATCATAGATGTGTAAAATTTTTATTAACATTTAGTTATTTTAGATATTCAATTATTTTATTACTTGGAACTTGTTTGGAATGTTTTATTTTTTCCATTTATAAATTTACCTACTATGATTTGACTGTTGATTTGACAACTATTCAACAATCACCACACATTTCAAACTTCAATTAAATCTCCACAACTCATTTTCACTCATTATAAATTCTCTTTACAAATTGACTTTATAAATCTAACCAAACAGGCTTTTAATTAGTTCGTATGTAAAATTTAATTTCCATTTTGATAACAAAGCACTATTTATATGTGGTTGTTAAAGTCGTAGCAAAGCACTATTTAAGTTTGTTACTAACATTAATGTGTGTTATATTTTCATAACTTGTGTAATTATAAATCTTATAACTGTCAGAGAGTCTAAACATAGAGTAATTTCACGAAAGTTTCACAACTTGAATTTATCTATGTTATAATGTTGAGCTAATCATTTAATTTCAGTAGGAATATTAGGTATTTAGTTAACCATATATTGGCATTTATTTCAAATTCATGATTATGGTTTTTTAACTAAATTTTATTTTTTATTTTTTATCGTTCAGATTATTGTGTTAAGTATATTGTTACCCCATCATAGAAGGTGTAGACCACATTAAAAAGTCTTTATAGCGAGTCTGATATAGTTATAAAGATTTTATATCGTCTCTATTATAGCTTTAATAATCACTAAATAGACTATAACGAAAATACTCTAAGAACATAAATCGGGGATAAAACAACGAACATAATATTCCAAAGATAGTATAAAAGAGAAAACTTACCAGTATTTGACAAATCTGCATACTCAAGATCTTCCCCTGTATTGTAACAACACCAATAATCAAGTTTTTAGAAAATGCACTAAATTTTTTAATATTTTTCTTAGAATCTACAATCATGTATACACACTTTCAAAGACGACATTTTCATCATCGCTAATTAAACCATCATCAAACAACCCTCTACATCTGCATTCTAAATAGAAAAAGAATTTGTCAAATACTATAGAATAATATGAATCATATAAATAGGAAACCCAGATCTAAGAGACCAGAACTTAAGTTCAATTACTGGAAAAGGTATTCAAATAATGAATTACTATATAGAAAGTAATGAGTAAATATACCTAAATTCTCACCATATTCCCCTTCCTGATCGTCTGGGATTACGCGTTCATTTGCATTCCCTATAATTTATAATATAGAAATAAGTTGACTGCATATTCTACACGTGATCATTGAAGTGAATTGAATATCATGGTTTACAAGTTCAAATTCAAATTACTTACTGGATGAAATAGGAACTCACGCAAATTTGATGGAGCAGCATTTACACCGATAGCATCAACATTGATTGGATGTAAAGCATTCAAAACATCACTTGAAGTAGAGCAAATATTTACTTCACGTAGTGCAGTCTCGCACCTCATCTAATTTGGGTTCCTTAGAGGTTTTATCAAAGAGCCATAATCACATAACACTCTATAATGATCAGGATTATCTGCCCCTACATTTGACACCATAAAGTGAAATACAAAGCTATTTAAGTCAATTGGGTTTCAAAACAATTCATAAAATTAAGCACTAACATAATAGACCTATTTTAAGTCAATTGTTCAAGAAAGAAAAATAAACTGAAACAAAGAAGCAGAAAAATATAGTGTGACACGAAAATTGAAGTCTATGTGTGTATTAGAATGAAGATAATGACTTACCTAAATTTGTTGCAAGATTAGTTTCCTCCATATACTCAACATTCAACGGAAGAAGAGAATCTAAAGCATGATTTGAAGAAACTTGAACAGGGATATCATGGACCATATGATGTGCTATATTTGTCACAATCGGTGTCCTCATAGCTACTGTATCAATCAATTTGTTATGTTAAGTAATAGACAAAACAAATAAAGTTTGAATTTAAGTTGACTATCCACAAAATCGATATCATTAGTCAAGTCACGAAGTGAAGTTTGTGAATGAGAGTTTGCAGGTGCGCGGGCATTGGATTTTCGGAAGAAAATGCAAGGTTATTGTCTTGCATATTAAATTGACGCGATCTCTTCATATCGGTGGTACTTAGCTCTATTAAAATATCACTTGAAAATATTAATAACCAATTAATTAAGTTTAATATGGGTAGAGATTAATTCACAATGATGAAATACATGGAGGGAGTACTCATCATAATTCTCATCACGCTGTCGTGTACAACCATTGGAAATGGTGGACGACTTCCTTAGCTTCCTCATAACGGAAGGATACCAATGAGATGGATGGGCTAAAGAAAACAGGATGATTAGTAGAAACACCTACCACCTAAGGAAAAATCAGAAAAATTACAAACATAGAGTTACATATGAATAGATAATACATGCAAATGAATGTGGAAATATTTGCCAGAAAATTATAAAGGAGAGGACAGTGGCATAATGCAAGAAAGAAAGATGACTCATATTGTACGGGAGACCAGTTTAATTTAGTAAATTACATGGTAGTAAAATCAAATTACATTACTCAGAGACCAAAGTATTCAACAAATAACAATCAAACGCCAGAATAATATTAGAAAAAAAAAAAGATAATCAATGAACCAAAAATTTTATTCCTACAAATCCACATTTACTGAAAAAAGATTCATAAATGATGCGAACAAAAAAGTAGACAGAGAAGTTGACGTGCGTTGAGTTTTCCCTACAAATCCTTCACTATTACATCAATTATGGGAAATCTAGATAATCCAAAAAATTGACGTGATTTTTGTGGGAGTTTCGTGCGTTGAGTTTTCCCTATCTAATAAGCCAAAAAACTCAAGCCATCATCAAGTAGACAAAGAATCTAGATATATAGATGAATTTAGAAGTTGGCAGAAGAAATAATGGATGAACTATTTCTTATGAACTGTTATAAATTAATTAAATTGATCAACTATCACTAATAGGTGGTCTGATGGTGCACAGAGTAAAAGCAAGAAGGCAGAAACAACTTCTAATGGAAACAGAATTAAACTCGAATTGCGTACTTTTGAGAATTTTATGCAGTATCAAATCAAACACATATTCTACGTAGTGGCAAACCAAATGTCCCCGATCTAGACGATAGATATTATCGGTCGAGTCGTCCTCTTTGTCCAATAGAGATTATGAGTTGTGATAACAGGCACTCCAAAAGCTTGAATACGGCAACAAACTAACAGTTCTTCAATGGAATAAAACCCGCAGAGTCTATTGAAATTTACTGACACAGAGTTGATGTTAACTTATTGTCAAAAATTAGCTGGATTGATGACAAAGGAATACCAATATCTTGTAATACATCCCCTGTGTGAATTCAATAGAAGAAGAAGAAGAAGAAGAAGAAGAAGAAGAAGAAGAGAGATATCACGAAAAGAAACAATAGATAATTTCGTAAGGCTGTAATTTGAGATTTGCTTGAAAAAATATGACAAAGATTGATTTCATTGATTAATTAATTGCGAACCTACACTCCCATAATTTTAATATAATTTCTGGCACTAAATTTCCGGTTACTTACAATATGCACATTATTTGTGACATTGGTTGGTAGGGAAGTTTGCTAACAAAAGTTTTGGGAAGTTTTTGAAAGGGGTAATTCTTGGTCCTTATCTGATGGGTTTTTTTTAATTAATTATAATTTATGAGATTCTTGAATACGAATAATTCCAGTTATGGAGTTATATAGAGCTCTCTTAAGAAGTACTATATCCGATGAAAAAGGTATTACATATGTATGAATTACGACAGGTGGTAATTAATATCAATTAATTAACATCTTTAAGTATCAAATAGTATGTTTTTAGTCAGAAATATTGAACAATGTATTTGGCTTTTAGAGAGTTTATAGGTTAGTCTATCACCAGCCAATCGTGAAAATATAGCGATATTCATGGTGTAGCATGAAGCGGTGGAGGTTCAATTGCCTTTTAAGATTTAACTTCTGAATTGATCAACTCAACGCTCTTACATTGGTGAACTGCTCGCTTATGTTTCTGAAATAATCAAGTTCCTGTGTGTTTTGTTACACTTTTAATTTGTTGTCTTGTTTGAATGCTATTGGACATTGCAATTATAATATGCATAGTTTCTTCTTTAAAAAAGAAAAAAAAAAAGAAAAAAGCACGGGTGTTATTAAAAATATATTTTATTTAATGGGATCTTTGCATCCATTTCAAAAGCATGATTAAGTTAAATGTGGGGTTTCTGTTATGGTGTATAGAGGATGACGGTATAATGTAATTGTTACTTTCAAGTTTTGTTAGTTGTAATTACTATAATATTTTAATATTCCCAAGCTCCAATTCAAAAACAAAGAACACAAAAAGTGCTGGGAGAAATCATAATAGCTAAACCAGGTGAACAATCACAGAATGAAATCCATATCACACAATTTGAATAATCTAAACCACTGAATCAAGTTGATCAATCAAATGTGAAATAGCTTATTAATAGATTATTCAATCCACTGAATGTAAGTGGGATAATACATAGCACACAACTACTATATAATCAATATCTCAATATAAAATCCAATCTAAAATAGATTATTAGAACATGTATTGCTACCATCCTCTAGATAAAATTAAAGAAACCCAGTTAATGAACAACTGCCACACTGCCAAATGTAAAGAAATCAACCACAAGCAAAAAAGTGAATCCAACATATTTGAATCTATTCAAGTTTCCATACTTTGAGCTTTTATTGGTCCGTTTCTAATCGATTTCCACAACATTGACCTTCTTGAGTTTATTGGTTGAGATTTGTAGAGCATCATCATCACAGCTACTGACCGAGTCATCTATGGAAATCCTCTTTGAGGGAGTCATCTATGAACATGTGACCTCATTATCCATGGCAGAGTCAATCGTCTATCACGTGAATAATGCATAGGCATTAAAAACTTCATAGAAATAGGCAAACCTTCAATTTAAGCAACAATGAGGCAACCTATATACCTTACTATCATTCTGAAAAGGCTGGGAAAACATTCACTCAAACTCTGAATCAGAGTCAACATCCTACAACAATGAGGCATGGATCAAATTAAGCAACTAAAAACTCACTAAGTATTAAGACAGAAAGCTAGGGAAGAGAGAGTACATCATTAATGACATGGATATCAGCCTCATAATACCCTCCATACTTTTCAATTGTAGCTGGATCATCAACTAAGGAGTCAACACGGAAGACATCATTCTTTTCTAAACCGTCAACCTTGGTGGCAATTTTCAAAATCAGCTTCTTTGAGACCAACTCCATTATTACTGAAGAATAAACCCTTGGGTCAACCAATTCCTAGAAATTAGAGACCAAAAAATGAAAGCCGTTGACTTGAAACATTTGCTCAGGTAAGCTCAAGGAATGAAAATAGTGCAATAATAAATTATTACCAGTGCCATCTTATTACGTAGCTCCAAAGCTGTAAAGCCAAAAAGCTGCTCACACAGTTTCTCACAAAGTGTGGATGTGGCTTCCTTCTCCTTTCCCTTTAGCTTAACACTCACGGTGTATTTCCAGGTACCAGAAGAATAGATAGCTCCGCACTTGGTACATATATACTCTTTCCCATGTATTTTCAACTTTTTAGCACACCGTTCAGTAGGACAACCATAGTATGACCAATTACCCTTAGAGAGAATACTAACAACTGTACCTATAACAAAACATCCTTGGGCCAAATTTCAAAGAACCAGTAATCAGGATACATGAGTGACCAAAATCTTAAAAAACTCATTTTATTAAAAGAAAATTGAAAAAATTCCTTAGCCGTATGAAGTAGTTGCTCAATGGTCTTAACCTCGGAAGTTCCCAACTCAGCTGACATTGACTCATAACTGTATGTAGACAGTTGGGCTGCAGTCTGAGATGAGCCCTTGGTGCATTAAATACTGTATAAGGCATAAAAACATTAATTATATTTGAAATAAGCAAAGTTGAAATATTTTTCCGGTAATGTAAGCGCTAACCTTGTAGTAAACACTTCGACTTCTGGGATAGAGGGGTTAATTAGTAGCCTAGTCGCGTTGTAAGAATTTGATATGCCAAGCGCTACCCATCACCAGTACCAATCAATTTGAAAGTAATAACGCATTATGAATAATCAAAAACACACTCAAATATTTAAAATACTTCAAAGAGAAAACTTACTACGAAAATAATTGATTCGGCAGAGTTGGAGAACAACGACAATAGGTTCATTGACACGTGGGGTCAAAACCTTGCGCATCTCAACTACATAATCATCCCACAACATCACCGGAATGCATTTTTTACTTCAAAGAGAAGACAACAAATAGTTAACATTAATTCTAGGAAGAAAAAAATTAAGAAAACTAATATAGAAAAATAGTACTCCAAGTCTTCGAGATTAAACTTCACTTTGCCAGTGGATGTGGCAACTGCACGAGCTATCTGCACCCGTTCAGCGGTGTGATTTGGCCTATAATATCTACTCAGAAAAATTAAGAAGTCAGTTAACCAAGCATAAGACTAAAAATATAATATCAACAAATATCAATACGGAAGAGCAATACCAAAAGGGTAAGTGTTAGTTATTCTTGGGAGTCTTCAAAACATCATTGAAAGGTTTGAAGATATAGAGATGCAATTGAAAATCTGGCCATTCTTTGACGCATTGCTCTATTACTCGTGTCTTATGTTGAAAACATAATTTCCACTCATGTTGCGTTGGTTTATAGTAAGGATCACTCTTCTCGACTGAAAAATTCTTCATTGCATACAAACCATGCTCAGGGATTTGATTTTCAAACATGGCAATTAAATTTGCCCCAGTTGTTGCATGGATCCTCCCACCCTATGTATTTAGGTGAAGGAGATGATGATAATTAATTACGCTCATGGTAAGTTGTATTGCATTCATCAATGACAAAATTAATGATAATTAACGGCCAAGCTTTATTTTCAATTATGTATTTTCTGCTAAAAATAAATTTCTACACTTCCTCATGATCTATGACTTCTATCTACTATAATCTTTCTTAAAAAAAAAAAATCAGTTTTCAATAAAGATATGTAGCCAGAAAGATCTGAGAGAATAGTTTTCTATCTGGCAAGCATTAAAAATCAGTTTTCAACATATAGCATTGCTCAGTCAGGTGAAAGAAATAAAAACATATGAATGATGGGTTTATTTGCCAATCTCTACAACAATGCTGACCAAACAGGCTAACAAAGTAATCATTTCATTTTTACCTGAAATTAGGCAGTTGTTGAATTTGGATTACTCTAGTGTCACTCTTAGACAATCCTAAAATCTATGTTCTTTTCCCTGCTATAATTCTTGAGCTAATTATCCATGTAGATAGTAAGCATCATTTTGATTAAAAATCCTTTAATATGCTTATTACAAAGAAGCAACCCGGAAACTTAGGAATAGTTCTGTAAGAATCAATCAGGCTCTAAGAATGGGGCTGTAAAGTTTTGTAGATATTTTATTATGATAATTATTAGCAAACAAACTACATGCACATGCCTTTTATTTATTTTGATTGGAAAATTTGAAATCTTCTTCATGCAACAAATTCATCAAACTCCAAACAGTAACATTTGGTGCAATCAAACAGCTATGTTTCATGAAAGCGCAGCCTATTTTTAGGCCTCGTTTACACTCTTCTCTTTTTTAGCCCCAATCAAAAAACAAAAAAACATATAAACAAAACTATCTTCTTCTCATATAATACCAATAATACCATGTTTTTGTTCACTTCCAGGAAAACAGAATCACTTTTCTTCTAATGATAACACAGGAAAATCCAATGAAAAGTTGTTTAAGAATAAGAAAGTTAAGAAATAGAAATCTAGAAATACTTGCCAATTTCAGATATTTCGTCTCGAGTCTCAAATAGACTTTGAGGTTTTTTATAGACCAATTAAGTGGACGGCATCATGCCTTATCTCATATCATCCAGTATAATCTCTAATTTATCCAATGCTTTTGCAGACTCAACATTTCTTAGATCAACTTTCTGATCTTCAACAGAAGGTATTTTACATGATTCCAATAATAACTAATGTGCTATTTGCCAAAAAGAGAAACACAACAAATACGTTCCTAAAAAGAGAAACAAACAAAGAATCATTAGTTTAATTTTCTTAATATAGGGACATTATTATTGGATTTGAATAATTCAAAGATGTTTAGTAAGCCTTCAAAAGACCCCCAAAAAAAAGTGTAAAAGGAAACAATACTTAGTAAAAAAGGCATTTGAGAATCGGAAGGAGCTTGATTGGAGCTTGTTAAAAAAGTGCAAAAGTAATCATTGAATTGTATGTGGACTCTAAAAGCATTCCAAGCCAATAAAGAAAAGCCAAAAGTGAAAGTAGATACATGGTAAGCACATGGACAACGTAATTATGCTTGCTTGCCATTTTTAACGTTTCCTTTAATCCATATATAATAATCGAATTTTCATATGGCCATTAGGAAAAGCATTAATTAATGTGGAACATATAGACATATTCATAGATAAAATCGACTGACTCACAGTAACTAAATTCCAATTAAAAAGCAAGCAAATCTTGGACAACGTAATTATGCTTTGCTTGCCATTTTCAACGTTTCCTATAATCTATATATAATAATCAAATTTTCATATGGCCATTATGAAAAACATTAATTAATGGTAGAACATATAGACATATTCATAGATAAAATTGACTGACTCACAGTAACTAAATTCCAATTAAAAGCAAGCAAATCTTGGTAATTTAAACGGCAAAACCTTTCAATCTTGCAGAAGCAAGTCAAGTGAAATGTTCTCCTCAGGTCTAAACTTGGATGGGACATGCCATCGCCGAAGCACACACACAAGGAACTTCCACTTAGCACATCGGTCATCAACGTCGCTCAGAGCATCCCAGAATCCTTCGACTCCATTGCTATAACTTTGAAGAACCCCTATGCTCTAACTTTCAAAAGCTGAGAAAAACGTCGACAACTAAGCAATCGTTTTGAAGTATGAAAGAGTAATTTATATGGCTTGGGGTTAATGGAAAATCCCTAAAGAATGGGGGTTTCAAAAAGGAATAAATCGTAGAGGATATCCCCAATTAAGGAGGAATCGTGCAGGTCTGGTATGCCATAGATAGATGAGGATTGATTTAGGAAGTTTGGAATCTTATCATTTAAGAATTTAATTTAGAAAAGATATGAGTGTTTGATATGGTCTGGAGTAGATTAGGATATACACAAACTGAATTGATGTGGGGAACGAATTGGTGCCGTAACCAAACTGAAGAAGAAAGAAAGAATAAGAAAGCAGGAAGGCAAACGTGAAGGAAGCTGGAGAAGAAGGGAGCTGGTGGCATAAAATTGATAGAAATGGAAATAAACCAACTTTATCCGGCCCATTAGATTTGTGTTTAGAAAATTGAAAGAAATGATATTGCAGCCCCTTAGAAATAGATAAGCCCAATATATGTAGTCCAGCAATCTCCGGCCCATAGAAGGAGTGTCTGGAACATTGTGTTATACCACCCGACAGGCTTTAGGCGGGAATAATTAGGCTAATCCCATCAGACAAAATTAAAATTGTGCCATACAAACTCCCTTTTAATAGATATATATATATATATAGAAAATGTGGGGAGCGAATTGGAGCCATAACCAAACTGAAGAAGAAAAAAAGAATAAGGAAGTAGGAAGGCAAACGTGAAGGAAGCTGGGGAAAAAGGAAGCTGGTGACATAAAATTGATAGAAATGGAAATAAAACCCCAACTTTGTCTGGCTCATTAGATTTGTGTTTAGGAAATTGAAATAAATAATATTCCAGCCCATTAGAAATAGATAAGCCCAATACATGTAGTCCAGTAATATCCGGCTCATGGAAGGAGTGTCTGGCACATTGTGTTATATCGCCCGACAAGCTTTAGGTGGGAATAATTAGGCTAATACTGCCATACGAAATTAAAATTGTGCCATACAAACTCCTTTTTAATATATATATATATGTATATATGCATATATTATACTTTTCCTTATTGTTATACATTTCCTTTTAATCATTTAATTTAATATTTATATTTTGGGACTCTATCTATATATTACATTTTTTGCCTAATAAATTTCAATTTTACTTTGATCGATTGTATAATTTCATGATTTTATGTTCTCCTTATACTCTATTGTATTTTACTTTAGCAGCATAATATGTCCGTGAAACGCACGGGTGTGAAATATAATATTGTTATACTTTTCCTTTTAATTATTTAATTTAATATTTTTATTTTGAGACTCTATCTACGTATTAATTTAATATTTTTATTTTGATACTCTATCTACATATTATATTTTGGTTAAATATATCTCATATTTGCTTAATAGATTTCACTTTTACTTTGTTCGATTGTATAATTTCATAATTTTATGTTCTCATACTTTATTGTATTTTACTTTGTCAGCATAATATATTCGTAAAACGCACGGGTGTGAAGTATAGTATGTCCGTAAATGCACGGGTGTGAAACTAATATAGATTATGCTATCGAGTTTTATTGTCTTTAAAGGAAATAAAAAATAAGAATTAATAAAAAAATTATTGGTTTAATTATTATACTTTTCCTTATTGTTATATTTTTCCTTTTAATCATTTAATTTAATATTTTTATTTTGAGACTCTATCTACATATTATAGCTTGGTTAGAAATATCTTATATTTTCCCAATGAGTTTGAATTACATGAAAATAGATAATATATCAAGCAGGATTTCAATATTATTATTACATTTTTCCTTATTATTATACTTTTCCGTTTAATCATTTAATTTAATATTTTTATTTCGAGACTCTATCTACGTATTGCATTTTTGTTAGATATATGTCATATTTGCCTAATAAATTTTAATTTTACTTTGTTCGATTGTATAATTTCATGATTTTATGTTCTCCTACTCCATTGTATTTTACCTTGTTAGCATAATATATCCATAAAACGCACGGGCGTTGAGCATAGTATGTCTATAAATACACGGTGCGAAACTAATATAGAATTATGCTATCGGGTATTATTATATTTAAAGGAAATAAAAAAAGAATTAATAAAAAAATTATTGGTTGAACGAGATGGCGATAGACTAATAATAAGAATTTAACATTATGTCATCAAAATAAAGAATCGATTGCATGCTACTTACGAACGTATGATACATATTAATTCCATATAGGTTGTGTTTTTTAGTCTCTTTATGACATTAAGTCTGACAAATATAATTATGTTATATTTTAAGTAAAAAAATTCTTTTAGAGCTCTACCCCGTGCAACGCACGGGTGGAAATCTAGTGTAGCCAAACTTAAATGGATCGACTGTATCTTTTCATTAGTTAGAGTTGGTGGTCTTTCTAATGCTTAATGTTGTTGAGAAATTAAATCCTAAAAGCGTTTCTAGGGTTCTTTGTTAGCAAAGAAAATAATCAATGAACGTATCTTGGTTATCGAAAAAGTAAGGAAGGATAGTTTGCTCGATCGTATCAATAGCCATAACTAATTTGGGGAAAGAATAAAGGGTTTTATATTTGCATCAATAATCAATTGTTGGAATCAATTCTGAGATTATACCTTGGGCTAGATATTTGTTACACATATTATTTTCTAATTAATCTACATTTTTAGAATTTTTGCACTTTGAATCATTTACTTAAATTTACATTTTATTTTAGTTCATCTTAGTCATCAAGATCAAAACCCCCCCTTTTAATTTAGCTATTTTACTGTTGAAAAATTAAATCTAACCAGTCTCAGTGAATACGACATTGCTCATCACTATTGCAGTTTTTATAATTTTAGAGCAAGTTTATTATTATTCGCTGGATTCGACACCCACCAAAATTTTTTGTTACCGTTGCCGGGGAGCAGTATCAAGTAGATTTTATTTTTCTTATTTTATTTCATTTTTATTTGTTATTTAGTTATTTGTTTTTCTTTTCCAAAAAAAATATTATTACTTGTTTTTATTATCGTGTTCCTTTTTATGCCCCACTCTTCTTGTACAGGTGAATTCCAGTACGACCCTGAGATTGTGAAGACAGCTAGGAGATTAAGGAAGGAGACAAAGCTGTGCAAGCAAGGGTCTTCACATTCATCATCTCATTCAGACCTAGCAGTGGATTCACTAGATCCATCATCATCAAGTGATTATAAGCAAGAAAAAGACATGGCTGGAAAAGAAAGAACACTTAGAGAATTGGCTACACCAAATATAACTCAACAGTCACTCTTCATTCAATACCAAACCTTGACAGTTGATTTTGAGTTAAAATCTGGGTTGATTCATCTGCTCCCCAAATTCCATGGCCTTGAGAATGAAGACCCCGATAAACACTTAAAGGAATTCCATGTGGAATGTT